>JAVYIG010005846.1:0-128779 GCA_035222895.1 Strongylocentrotus droebachiensis
TCATCACCATCTTCATGATAATGACCATCATAACCATCATTATCACCATCCCCACTATTACCATCATCACCAACACTACCACCATATCATCACCAACATCATCATCATCACCATCACCATCATCACCACTATTACCATCATCACCACTATTAGCATCATCACCATCACCATCATCATTACAATAATCAGTTAAGACAAGATACACTTGCAGAGCACAAATTCTCTTGTTGCCGTGTTCAAGGCTTAATTATTCAGGGCTCTAGGGCACTCAGTTGCTGTCTGAGCAATATTTTGGAGGTTTTTCAAACAAATATTTAGACAAAAATTTCAGAATTTTTGTTTTGGCTGAGAATGAATTTCAACCTGTCACTGATTTTCAAACCTTAGATTCACACATTTCAGACCTGCAGTTGATTGCTAAACATGGGATTTCAAAATTCAAATCTGTTATTGTTAAATGTTCACAGCCATTGTGGACCACCCTGGTATCTGTAGAGGTGTCGTTTTGTCCTTTGGCAAGACATCAATCTACACACTCGACCCAGGAGAGGTATATGGGTACCCGGCAGGAACTATCTCCTTGAAATGCTAGAGCGCCATTACCGCAGCCATGCTAAAGCCGGGGTAATAGTTCAGGAGAATCAAGAGTGTAGAATATGACAGAGATGAGCACTATGCAAGAACCCACTATTGGGCCTAAACAAAAAAAGATGTTGTATAGCCCTTTGCGACCAACCCCAAAATCCTGAAATCTATGGTCGGCTTTTTTTTTAAGTTTTTTTTCTTCAAACGTTTTAAAGAAACTGAGAAATATCAGCCCAAAGAGGGAGTAAAAAAAAAAAATTCTGACCCATGTTTTGGCACCTAAGGGCAATACAACATCTTTTTTGTTTAGGCCTTTTTATCATTATTTATTACCTCATCTGAACAACAACAAAGTGGATGAAAGTTGCTACTGACTTACCCAACGACCAAGAAGGATATGGCTGTCCCGGCAAAAGCAAACGTGAGGATGGATCCAAGATTCCGAAAGAAGTGTCTCTGGAGAGAGAGAGATAGAGAGAGAGAGAAATAATAAATAACCATAGTACTTAGGAAACTCAATTAAGGAATATTCTTTCAACAGATGTCTCTAATATCTGATCACATACCGATACAAAAATGTGCAGGTACGTGTACAGTATGTCAAAACAACATCTATTTGTATAAATATAATAAAATGTAACCATCAAAATGCATATAATTCAGTTTTGAATACTTAAAAAAAAAAAAAATTGCTTCATTTGCTTCTTTCAGCTGGAAGAAGGATGAGGACTTATGACTAGATTACACATGTAGATTTACACTTTAAAAAGATGAAAATAATTTTCCTCTTGTTTTCTAAAGCATAACCTTACAAACAAAATATAGAATCGTATAATTTGTTATCAAGGAAGGATTGCAATTCAATTTTCTAATACATTTTTACGGATTAATCTGAATAAACACACTGCACTGAACATTGTCACAACCCAAATAATATATCTTTATGCTTCAATCAATTATTGGAGATATATTCTCAATTTCACACCAACTTTCAAAACAAAAGTTATTTCAAAATATGAGGAGTCTCTCACTTCAATTGTATATATGCAATAATGAAATACTTTTTGTTTCATTTGTTTCTTTCATTTGGAAACCAAAAAAAAGGAGGAGGTAGCACAAATTTTCAAGATTGAATTTACAGAATTTAAAAACTTACTCTTTTCAAGCTGTATCCTGCGTAGAATATGATTGGAGGCAGAAGGATGTTGAAGAAAATCTCTGGATCAAATTGCAGCTGAATGGAAGAACATTGAACATTGAATAATAACTTTTCAATACAGGTTTCAATACAATTTTAATTTGTATATTGATTTAATAATATAAAGGGAGTGGGTAACTTTACCTCAGATCCTCAGAAGCAAAATTTATGATTTAGGCCCTGTTTCACAAAACTTTTTATCAATAAAAAGTATCACAATAATTGAAGTTACTGAAATCATGGCCTTTGATTGGGTGTTGGCACATTTGTTATAGAAATGTGACAGATCTATATTTCAAATACTTTCTGATAAGCAATGTGACGCCTAACCCTGTAAGTTGGGGCTTAGATCAGATCGGAAGAAAAAATAATCGGCAGATTTTTTTTTTTTTTTTTTTTTTTTTAATGACGAAAATTTTCAAGTTTTTGGCTATCAAATGCTCAAAAAAAAATCATGGCTGGGATTATTTTTTTCATTTGGAGTTGTTGCAGACCATGTTTAGTGATATTTAGTGCCTTTTCATGACTTTGAAAATGACAAAATAATCCCAGCTATGAATTTTTTTAAAGCATTTGATAGCCAAAAACTTGAACATTTTCGACATTAAAAAAAAAAAAAAAGAAATTCAGACGATTTTTTCCGATCATTTTTATTGATCGGTGATCGAAAATTATTATCTGATCACCCCTGATCGGCTCAAGATCAGCCCCTGATCCGATACAGGTCTAGTGACGCCACTTCGTTAATTCCAAAATTGTGCTCAATTAACATGAGCCTCATCTAGTAGTAACCATGGCAAAGACAATGGGAACCACCTCTATTCACTCACCTTTGCTCCAAAGTCTCTGGACCTGGCCTGTACCTGTCCGACCACGCTGTCCTCGGATGTAGAGGAACGTCACGTTGGCCGTGTGCTCTCCGATGTCCTCGTACGTGAGGTGGAGGTACATGTCCATGGGGGCGTTGACCTCTCCGCAGGATCCCTCCTGGGTGTAGACCATCGACGCCTCTCCGTTGCCCTTAACGTAGTAAACGATGACTCCAACTATCACACCTGTCAAGGAAGAAAATCCACAGGATACACTTGCTAGCATTTTTTTTTTTTATGCTGCATTTAGAAATAGAACAGCAACATAATAACCACGATATTATTTATTTCACTAAACTACTTTTCAAACTCGTACTTGATACGTTTAAAAAATGTTGCCCGTTGCCCTTGGTGATGTAGTAAACGATTACTCCAACTATCACACCTGTCCAGGAAGAACAATCCACAGGATACACTTGCTAGCATGCTTTACATATTTTTGTTTTTAATGCTGCTTATAGAACTGAAACATAATAACCTTGATATTATTTATTTCACTAAACTACTTTTCAAACTCGTACTTGATACGTTTAAAAAATGTTGCCCGTTGCCCTTGGAGACATAGTAAACGATTACTCCAACTATCACACCTGTCAAGCAAGAACAATCCACAGGGATACACTTGCTAGCATGCTACATGTATAGTATATACATATATTTGTTAATGCTGCTTTGAGAACAGCACTATAATAACCATGACATTATTCATTTCAAATTCATTTATTTTGCTTTTCAAATTCATACTAGATACGTTTAAAAAATAATACTATTTTGAATGTAGATGCAATCATATATTAAACATTCTGAACAGCTCGGCTAGTAATGTCTTTTAGTTAGATCTGCATAATCATAATTAACATAACAGCATTAAAAATTCATAACGCCAAAATGTTATGAAAATATGGTACTCTGTTTTTATTCTCTTTTTTAGTTCATTTCACTTCTTGTTTCAATATCTCCATTATACATAATAAAATTACATTTTATAAATGCAATAAAGTCAAATCTTCATGAGTATGATCATAAACAGTACAACTGTAATACAGGCAAACCTGCCATCCTGTAGCTACCATCAAAGACAATTTCAGACACGCCCCCTTTTAAGTTTTGTTTATCTGGGTGTACCCGGAATAATATTTCAAGGGGAACAAGGGGATAGATGTCAGGGGATTAATTCTTCTTTTGCTCCACACAGTAGTGCATCATTGTGTCTCACACATTGGCTCCTCCCTGCCCACTCCATGGACGCCACACACAAATGCGTGCATGCATGCAGACAAAATAGTGATTTCCAACATTATATATTTGTGGCGATGTTTGTCTTGGTGGTAGTTGCATGTCTTAACAATAGTTTAGTTTTAAAGTTACATGTAAGCCCAACTATCCTACTTGTAGCTACATGTACTTGCTCCCTCTATATAGAAAACTTCCCCCGATCGGTGCCTGTTGGTCCCCCATGATCCTCTTTTTCTTATGTTAGTTGAGAGCTGAGTTAATGAGATAGCCACCTGTCAGTGACCTCGCTGTGTGGTCTTATCCCTTCTGGCCCAGTAGTATTGACGGTCTTTAAGCCTGCCTTTGGAAATATCCATGAGTATCATTCACATATCGGGAGAATTAAGTGACTGCATGTTTAATATTAAAAAATTGCAAAAATTTGTACAAATAGGCAGAGACAGTCACATCACACAGAACGAATCAAAATTAAAAAAGATTTGCAATTTAGTTGTAGAGCTTAGCCGTCTACATCATGGTCTACGACTCTAAGTTTATGCTCATGTCTCTACTTCTCATGATGATATTTTCAAATGATCAAATTTCATTCAAATGAAATATCATTATCTAATTCCTGTTATTTTGCATTCCAGGGCCCCGTCTCATAAAGAGTTGTTATATTTAATTATCCAAATCAATCGTAGTTTGCAGTCTCCTATCTCGACTCTACGACTTACATGTAATCTCTTGTAGACTCTAGTACACATGTAGTTGCGAATATGCAAATAATATCAACTTTTTAAGGCCTTATCATCATCGAAGTCCCCTCTCATTCACAGTGTACACACACGTTTGCGTGCGAAGTCTATGGAGTATGGAGGTGGATCGAAGTCCCCCACACGCAGGCGAAATAAAGCTAGCTGCATGTGTAGAGAAATGAGAGGGGACTCGGATCACGATAATGGCCTTTTTAATAAGACTAGGCCCAGAAATCCCTTCGACCCTTGGCTTTCACCTTTATCAGCCCCCAGGCCACCTGCCCATCCCCTCATTCACTTACCATAGATCATCGCCAGTCCAGTTTCGTGCATGAACCTGAACCGGTGATGTTTGAATAGCCATGTTGTGAGGATGGTTATCACCAACAAGATCAAAAACAACAACAAATTCAGCGAGTCCTGACGATGTTGTTTCTCCACAACCTTCTCAGCAACTTCGCCTGGATCATCTACCTCACAACTCCTGGGGCTAAGGGTCGTCGACTGAGATCGTCCATAATCCACCCACATCAAAATGTTCACGGCTGTAAGAATCCATCGGATCCAGTGGCACCGGCTGACACTGAAAGTGGCCATGTTTTCCCCGCGAGTCGGAGGAGGTTCCACCTTCTTCGCAAATGGAAACGTGTTTACTTCCGGTATTTTATAATCGATCACAGATATTCAGACGGCAATCTAATCCTATTTTCCCATTAATATTCTCTAATTTAGATATTTTTGTACATCAAAGATAATCATAGAATTAAAGAAACGAAAATTCAATATTTATTTTTGGAAATGGCGCAAATAAATATCACTTTTGAATTTCAATTCTAAATATTGAAGAGTAAAGAATTTCAACCTCAAATAAATAACTTTTTTTTAAAATTAATATTAAATACAGCTATTATTAAAGTTCTCACATTGCCATCTAAATTTCTTATCACCTCAATCACGACCACCCCGGCCCCAGAAATCGAAAAATTGGTAAACAAATAACTATGAGACCGCATTTATGTTTATTCAAATTCAGTCAAACTTGAGTGACAGGAAAACTGTGCATTGTAGACAGGTCCTACAACATATTTATTTCATTAACAGACAAGCGTGGCCGCGCTAAGACAGGTTTGACTGTAAATGAATAAATAGGATAAATAACAGTTTCTCTGATCTGCCTATATATATATTGCAGGATTTGTACACATACAGCGATTAATTATATCAAATTGTTTCCAATTCTAGACTATGGCAATATATAGCCGGGTTACCCCCCCCCCCCCCCCCCCCCCGGCCTGAATTGTCTCTCGTCACAATTGCTTTGAGCCCCGATTATTGGCAAAAAAAGGTGAAATTACAACTCGCCACCTATGTTATTGATATAGTTTAATTGTTTCTCAAAATGTGAAAGATGTGTTTCTTATATAGGCCTACATTTCATTTCAACATTTATAAATAAAGTATATTAGGAAGAAGAAGGAGATCGAAGAACAAAGAACAAAAAACAAAAATTAATATCCTTATTTTATTCATCAGCTTTTTAGTCCTTCATATATTATATATAAGCCTTTCATGCCGAGAGAGAGAGAGAGAGAGAGAGAGAGAGAGAGAGAGAGAGAGAGAGAAAGAGAGAGAGAGAGAGAGAGAAAGAGAGGGAGTGAGGGAGAGAGAGATGGAGAGATAGTGAAACTGTGTTTTGATGGGGATATACAGGTACGTAAACATGTATACAATTTTGTTTGCTCTATCTTTTATATGTGCCATATTGGAAGACGGGGTTTTGCCGCGGGGGAATGTGCCCCGCCCCTTCTGCTCATTCCATCAATGAAATGGTGCTAATCTATTCACTCCTGAGGCATCGGGTGCCCGTATCATTTATCTTCCTCACACCGCTTGCAATCTCAAAGTTTTGTTAATTTTCTTGAATAATTAGGCTGCATGGCCCTTTGAAGATTAATAACAAGAAGAAAAGTATTGTGACAGCGAATTCCGTCGGGTTGCACTCAAAACAAAGACTTAATTATAACTCCCTCCAAAACCAGCAATACCATGATGTTATAGCTGAGAAGGGCTATCTATCCGTATGTAACTATTATTATGTATATATCTCGCTTTGTATGTTTGATGTTGTTGGGTTTACATTGCAGTCACTGCTACTCATAGAGATATATAGTCTTATTAAGTATATATCTCTATGGTCCACTCAGACTGAAGGGGGCGTGACCAAGATAAGCTGTAATCGATCCCAAGTGCACAGACTGGTCATGTTGGCTAATCATGTGGTTATCATGGTCATTGCACACGTTATATCCGTAGTATATTATATAGAAATCATTAAAACATAGAACTTCATCTTGAATGCGTCTGTTCCTATTTTTATGTGCATAACTAGAACATTAACATTGGGATAGGCATTTTGTTAATAAAGTTTATAAGACAGCGAGATTTAAGTTGTTTCAATTAAAAATTAAAAATTGAAATTAAGGTGTCCATCATCCCGTGTAAAGGTTGGCGTTAATAAATTATTTCAGCCTAAATTTACCTCGGCAAATTCCTTATAGAAGATATGACTTTTGAATCGCATTGGGAAAATATCCTTCAAACTATCCTTTCTTCTCTCCATCAATCGCCTCTCCCTTTCTTTCTCTTTCACCTCATCCCGTCCCCTCTTTGATCTCTTCGCTCCTCTCTCCCTCACTTCCCCCTTCAATCTCTCTCTCTCTCTTCCCCTTCCCTCTTCTCTCACTTATTTTCTCTCCAACTCACTTTCTTTCTGCTGGCACTTTACACACAATTAAATGTATATATTTCTCTTTTATTGTCATTAACGACAATAACTAGTACTGTACTCAAAATATATTTATTAAAATGTAAGAAAAGACAGCAAATCTTTAATGAACGAATGCAATGATTTAAAAGAAAGTGGGGATATGTTACTTTTTCCTCTTTAGCATAGAATCAGGTGAACCATAATTCAAATTTATTTATCAATCTCACATACAAAATATAATATTATAATACTATTATTACATTTATTATTATAAAGCTCCTTTTAATTAGATACAAAGTGCAAAAATGAATGTAAAATGAAAATTACATCTTTTTATATTTCACCTATTCAAATGATATTACCCCAATCGTACT
Organism: Strongylocentrotus droebachiensis; assembly: GCA_035222895.1. NCBI lineage: Eukaryota > Metazoa > Echinodermata > Echinoidea > Camarodonta > Strongylocentrotidae > Strongylocentrotus > Strongylocentrotus droebachiensis. Next base: position 7,767 of record JAVYIG010005846.1, read on the forward strand.
GTCAAAATACATGTAGTAAGAAGTCATAAAACATTATAGCACCAATGAAAAAATACAACTTAATGTATCTATATCCAAAGTCCTGGTATATAAGTGTCAACTATACTTCCTCGAAAGTACCGGTATGACTCTTATTTGCTTCATATTCAATGTGTAATTTTTTTTTTACTGTATCAGGATAACTTTCAAAGTTTCAGTTTTACAATCTCAACACCAGTCAACCTTCTGCAAGTCTAAAGAAGAAAGTTTATTTCCCTATACAAAAAGAAAGCATTTGAGCAAAGGCTAACTTGTACAAGTTTCTTAATATAATATTTCTATATATATTATATAAAGACATATTTCTATAATATATGTGACTGCCAAATGTATGCATAGTGTAATATGATCATGAAAGCAAAATACATCACAAATTTCAATGATTATGAACAGGATTTTACCCGACTGGATTAAACTGGAACCACCTAATCTATAATTTTATGAAACACCATTATCGTTACATCTGTACATTTGACTAGAAATTACTATTTCCTTAACAAAGAAATTAAAATGGGCCATTGAAAAGAAAAGCTAAAATCAGAATTTGAACTTTTTGATGTTGCATATAAAGGCTCAAAGATCTACCACAAAACCTGAAATCCTTTTTATTCTAACTTTCCACACACTCCTCGATTGAATTCAAGCAGTCGATTTTCAAAAAGGAGATTTTCAACAAAAAAAATATATATACTCCATTAAAAGTGGAAAGTGATTATTGCACAAAAGTCTTGAAGAGCTCCCTGAATTTAGTATTTTCAATTGAAATTCAAATGGCCCCATTTCAGGGCCCCCTTTCATAAAACTTGTTATCAATAAAAAATGCTAAATTTCTATGACAAATTTGCTCTCAGCCAATCAAATGCTACAATTTCAGTAGCTTATAATGGTTATCGTAACTTGTTATTGATAACAACTTTTATGAAACGACCTACGGTAGATGTCTCAATAAAAGGACTAGGAACAATATCAGCCACTAAACTTGAATGTTTCACATCATGATACACATAGCTGACATTCTCAGTTTCTTACTGTTCATTCAATTGCCTAGAATTCATTGAAGGACCACCAAATCAGACGTAAGATGTTGTACAAAAATTTAGAAGACCTGAAAGAAAAAGTCAGAAATCCTCATTATTCTACCATTTCATTATCATTGTAGATACCATTTTGCAAATTCCTCAAACATCATCAATGAATTTGTATAGAAACTGTTTGATAAAGAACTGTATTAAAAGCTTGGCTGCATCATCAACGGTTATTAACATCTTTGTGGGGGAGCTCACAATCAACCTACCAGTTCCTTGATCACCACCAAACTGACTTTCAAACTGTTTCTGAAATGACCTTAGAAACGGCTCAAAAGCTTCTTCAACGGTCAACAACTTTTGGGTGACTTCATCATCATTCCACGGTTTCCACCATTTCAAGTATTCCTCGATCATCATCGATGAGCTTGCATTCAAACTGTTTCTGAAAGGACTCTAGAAACGGCTCAAAAGCATCATCAACGGTCAACATCTTTTGGTTGACTTCATCATCATTCCACGGTTTCCCGCATTTCAAGTATTCCTCGATCATTATCGATGAGCTTGCATTCAAACTGTTCGCTAAAGGAATAAAGAAACGGCTCAAAAGCATCATCAACGGTTAACAACTTTTGGGTAACTTCATCATCAATTCTTGGTTTCCACCATTTTAAGTATTCCTTGATCACCATCGATGAGCTTGCATTCAAACTGTTCACTAAAGGAATCTAGAAAGGGTTCTACTGCATCTTCAACAGTGAGTGTTCTGTCTATGACCTCCTTAGTCAAGGAAGTGACACCTTTGCCTTCAATCCCACAAGGCACTATGTTGTTGAACCATTGCAGGTCGGTGTTGCAGTTCAGGGCAAGGCCATGGCTGGTAATGTACCTGGTGCAGTGGATACCTAAGAGAGTGAAAAATAAAAAATACAATCTAGATTTAATTCCTGAATATGAAATAATAAAGGGATACTTGAGAAAGTGAAGAAAAAAATAATACAAGTATACATGAGAAAGTGAATAATAGTATCAATACCACAGATAAAAAGGACAATCTTGAGTTACTTGCTGAATATGAAAATATCAAAGGGATACCTGAGAAAGTGAAAATAGAAAAAAGACAGGGATACATGAGACAGTGAAAAATGGAAAAAATATGACAGATAAAATAGACAATCTTGAGTTACTTGCTGAATATAAAAAATATAAAGGGATACATGTACATGAGAAAGTGAAAATAGAAATAATATGACAATTGCAAAGACATTTTTTGAATGACTTCCCTATTATGAAATATTGAAGGGATACCTGACAGAGTGTCAATGTACATGAGGAAGTGAAAAATAGAAATAATATAACAAATCAAAAGAACACTCTTGAGTTAATTCCTGAATATGATATAATTAAAAGGAAACAAAGTGTAAAAAAACAAATTAAAAGTACTTAAAGTGACAATAAGCCAGTCCGTAAATAGCTTCGGAACGCATGACCCCAAAATATCCACAGATCTTTTAAACGATGGATACGTCCCACTTGAGCATTTTAGAATAATCACTGCCAAAGTGATGGAGGTGCTTCATGAATACCTTTTGTTTGCACCTTGAGAAGAATACTTCCACCTGTGTATTAGATAAATGTACTGTCGGTGCATAAATGAATACTGATTACATAATGCTCATGAGCTCGATATCAGTATTCGTCTCAATGGTTTTACAATATACCGGTAGGAACGAATGACTTTTATCTGCCCATGCGCAAATCCTAATTACGAACTCGCTTATTGACAACCAAGGTTTTCCTGGTTGTTTGTTTTCAAATGAAAGATGAAAAGGTAGCTAGGTAGATGTATATGCATGTTAATCATAGGGACAGCTGCTAAAATAAATGTCTACACATAAAAATTATACAGAGAAAGAGAGAGTGAGGGATGGGTATATAAATGGGAAGATGGATATGTAGAGTAACAGAGAGTGAGAGGACGAGGGAGAGAGGGAGAGAGAGAGATAGAGAGAGAGAGAGGGGGGGGGGGGGGGGGGGGGGGGGGGGAGAGAAAAAGAGAGAGAAAGAGAGAGAAAGCTGGAAGAAAGGGAAAGTGGGAATGGATATACAATATACATACAGTGTAGTAAGAGAATGATTTCAATAGATAATCAATCTACACAAATCAAGATCAACATCAAGAGAAAGATAAACCAAACACACAAAATTTAGAAGCCACCTACCAATGGCAGCAATCTTGCTGTCACCCACCCACACTCCTGTGTTTGGAGAGCACTGTCCCTTCACACCGAACCTCCCGCACGTCTTGATGACTGTGTCTTCCAGCTGCTTTACGTACCAACGGACGCTCTTCTTGTAATGGGTCAGGTCCAGGATGGGATAGGCTACGAGTTGGCCTGGACCATGGAACGTGATCAGTCCTCCTCTTTCGGTCCGGAAGAAGTCGGCCCCGAGAGCCTTGAGCCTCTCCTCGTCTGCAGACGTGTAGCCTTTGGTTCGAATGCCTGGATGATATAGAGTATAATAATAATACTATTAGTAATAATAAGCATTTGTATTGCGTCACCTATCTAGAACTGCTATTCAGAAGTACACAAGGAAAAAGTAGATAAGAAATATAAGTTCAAATACATTATCCTTATTATTATTATCATTATAATTATAATCATTTTTGTCATTATCATTATTATTGTTATTATTATAATTATTAGCCACTGGAGACAACTGGTCTTTGAAGAAATAATACTTACATGACCTTGTGTATAATTTGTTACATCTATCTATCTATTCATTATAACTATCTACAAATATCTACCAGTATATATTTTGAGAGATACATAAGTACATAAGTATATGTATCTCATTTGGTCATTTTTATCTTCAATGCAAACAAATGCATACATGTTCACAGGAGTTATTTTAGAGTCTATAAAAGTAAATTTAGATTGTTCTGAAGAGAATTTTTATTATTGAGTTTAAAAACATCTTTTTAAAAGTTTTTCCAAGAGCTCACTTTAGAGTTTTAATGTATCATTGATTGACTATGTAACATTTTTATTTAACATTTTATAGGCAATGGAAAAGATTGTGACATGATCCCTTTCAGCATGTATACACATTTACCTATTGTGTAGACTGGATTGTGTGTGCAGAGAAGAAGCAAATCTTGAGTTTCCTTATGAGCTTCACCTCCACCTGTCTTCAGTAAATCTAGCTGCCATCTAACCAGTCTTTGCTGTAGCTTCCATGCCCTTCTGTATTGCATATGACCCAAGTTGAGGACGGATACCAGTCTCCTAGCAGCCATGGCTGCAAATCATGTTTCTGTCGATGCTGGAGGAGAAAGAAGAGGCAAGGAGTCATGGGAATGAATGTAAAATGTGCAAATAAAATAAACACATTGCTCGTGCAACTGCTGAGGCATGCAAGTCTGCAACCTCAGTAAACAGCATTAAAGCCAGATTTGACAAACACTGGAAGAAGGAGCAATATAATTCACCCTTCTCCCAGTAGACACTCCAATTATGACAATCCTGATATGACCCAGCAAGCAAGATACAGATGTAAAATGACTATGGTGCAAGACCCGGAAGCTGGTACACCCCCCCCCCCCCCCCCCCCTGACGTTAGACGGTGACCTGGAGACGGCTTTCTTCCAGAAGCTTTGGTATTCAAGTCTAGCCAGGCTAATTTCAACCCATTTCTGAATCATGTGAACGTTCAACTTGAAGGCTGAAGAGGAAAAACATCAGAGTAATTGGGAGAATTATTGGAATCCATTTGGTTTTTGTATTAGAAGTTTTTATAAGGATGATAAATATCCCATTTCCATTTCCATACAATTCCTTCAATCAATCTCTCATATATGTCTTTGATCAAGTATATTTTTTCAGGCTGTTTGGGCTGATGATCTTGTTCCTTTAAAACTCTCAGTCTCAGCGAACTCTGTGCTGCGCCCTTAGTAATACTAGCCTAGACCCTAGTACTAGTAGTAGTAGACTCTAGTATATGAAGGCGCATTCATGCCCATGGAGTTCTCTGAACTTCCTGCACTTGTCCCTTTTTACACTAAAAGCTATAGGCCTAGACCCAGGCGCGGATCCAGGATTTTCCAATAGGGGGGGCCGGAAATTTGAAAATTGCGCAGACCTTTTTTTAAAACTCAACATATCAATACTTACAAGGTCATATTAGAAGCACCATACCGGTACAATTTTTGTCATTTCAATCGGGGGGGGGGGGGGCTATAGCCTCTTGCCCGAAAAAGTAATTTTCTGGTTTCACAATTCGGCTAGTGAGCGAAGCGATCGAACAAAAATTTGAGCATAATATGTACATGTATATTGTGAAAGTGTTATTTATCACGAAAATAAACGCAAAGCGCAGAAGCTCTGATGTTTCATGAAATTATTAGAGGAGAAGTTCGTTGAACCATTCTCGACTCTAAATCATTATTTGAATTTAGTTCGTCCCCCCCCCCCCCTCTCGCGCAAAGCGCGGAAGCTTTGACCTTTCATTAATTATTAGAGAAAGAAGAAGATTTGTTGTACCATTCTTGACTCTTATTCCTTGTCTGAATTCAGTTCCCCTCCCCCTCCCGCGCGAAGCGCGGAAACTTTGACCTTTCATAGTTTAATGAAATTATTAGAGAAAGAATTAGAAGATTCGTTGTTCCATTCTCGACTCTAAATCCTTGTTTGAATTTAGTTCGTCCCCCCCCCCCCCTCTCGCGCGAAGCGCGGAAGCTTTGACCTTTCATTAATTATTAGAGAAAGAAGAAGGTTTGTTGTACCATTCTCGACTCTTATTCTTTGTCTGAATTCAGTTCCCCTCCCCCTCCCGCGCGAAGCGCGGAAACTTTGACCTTTCATAGTTTAATGAAATTATTAGAGAAAGAATTAGAAGATTCGTTGTTCCATTCTCGACTCTTAATCCTTCTCTGAACGTTAAGCGCAGAAGCTTAACGTTTTATTAAATTATTAGAGAAAGAAGACGATTTGTTGTACCATTCTCGACTCTTGATCCTTATTTGGATTTAGTTTCCCCCACCCGCGCGGAAGCTTTGACGTTTCATTTAATTATTAGAGAAAGAAGAAGATTTGTTGTACCATTCTCGACTCTTATTCCTTGTCTGAATTCAGTTCCCCTCCCCCTCCCGCGCGAAGTGCGGAAACTTTGACCTTTCATAGTTTAATGAAATTATTAGAGAAAGAATTAGAAGATTCGTTGTTCCATTCTCGACTCTAAATCCTTGTTTGAATTTAGTTCGTCCCCCCCCCCTCTCGCGCGAAGCGCGGAAGCTTTGACCTTTCATTAATTATTAGAGAAAGAAGAAGATTTGTTGTACCATTCTCGACTCTTATTCTTTGTCTGAATTCAGTTCCCCTCCCCCTCCCGCGCGAAGCGCGGAAACTTTGACCTTTCATAGTTTAATGAAATTATTAGAGAAAGAATTAGAAGATTCGTTGTTCCATTCTCGACTCTTAATCCTTCTCTGAACGTTAAGCGCAGAAGCTTAACGTTTTATTAAATTATTAGAGAAAGAAGACGATTTGTTGTACCATTCTCGACTCTTGATCCTTATTTGGATTTAGTTTCCCCCACCCGCCCGGAAGCTTTGACGTTTCATTTAATTATTAGATAAAGAAGAAGATTTGTTGTACCATTCTCGACTCTTATTCTTTGTCTGAATTCAGTTCCCCTCCCCCTCCTGCGCGAAGCGCGAAAACTTTGACCTTTCATAGTTTAATGAAATTATTAGAGAAAGAATTAGAAGATTAGTTGTTCCATTCTCGACTCTTAATCCTTCTCTGAACGTAAAGCGCAGAAGCTTAACGTTTTTTTAAATTATTAGAGAAAGAAGATTTGTTGTACCATTCTCGACTCTTCATCCTTGTTGGATTTAGTTTACCACGCTCGCGCGAAGCGCGGAAGCTTTGACGTTTCATTAACTTATTAGAGAAAGAAGACGATTCGTTGTACCGTTCTCGACTCTTAATACTTGTCTGAATTGAGTCCCCCCCCCCCCCCCTCCCGCGCGAAGCGCGTAAGCTTTGACGCTTCATTAAATTATTAGAGAAAGGAGACGATTCGTTGTACCATCCTCGTCTCTTAATCCTTGTTTGAATTCAGTTTCCCCTCTCCCGCGCGAAGCGCGGAAGCTTTGACCTTTTCATTAAATTATTAGAGAAAGAAGACGATTCGTTGTACCATCCTCGTCTCTTTATTCTTGTTTGAATTCTGTTTCCCCTCTCCCGCGCGAAGCGCGGAAGCTTTGACGTTTCATTAAATTATTAGAGAAAAGGATAATTCGTTGTTCCATTCTCGACTCTAAATCCTTGTTTTAATACAGTTTCCCCCCTCCCGCGCAAAGCGCGGAAGCTTTGACACTTCATTACATTATTAGAGAAAGAAGATAATTCGTTGTTCCATTCTCGACTCTATATATCGTTGTTTGAATTTAGTTTTTACCCGCTCGCGAGTAGCGCGGAAGCTTTGACATTTCATTAAATTATTAGAGAAAGAAGATGATTCGTTGTTCCATTCTCGACTCTTAATCCTTGTCTGAATTGTGTTCCTCCCCCCCCCCTCCCGCGCGAAGCGCCGAAGCTTTGACGTTTCATTTAATTATTAGAGAAAGAAGACGATTCGTTGTACCATTCTCGACTTTTCAAAAATGTTTCCTTGTCTGCTCCTTTTTCGTCCTATGTCCTCTTACTGCCCCTACCACCCTTGGCTACGCGCCAGCTTTAAAGGGAAAATGAAACAATCATGATTGTGATAGCACACAATTAGGTATTTAAAGTAGAAATGAAAGGGAAAAAAAGAAAGATATATTACACCAACCATGGATAAATCACGGCCCTGAGCGTCATATTATAATAGTTTTTTGTTTTCGAGCGAGGGCCGGGGCGTAGCGGCCAAACGAGATTTTGCAATGTTGAATGCTGAAATTATGCATTCTAGAAAATCCCTAAGCCAAATATGTACGTTCTTTTCGCTATATTTCTTTCTTGCTATATTCTAAATTTCCTGGGGGACGTGTCCCCCTATCGGGCCCAGGATTGCCACCCCTGTCCATGATTACTACGAACATGAGTTCAAAAACAAGAACAAGCGAGTCGGTATGAGCTGAATTTAAATGAAGGGCAAAATAAGAGTTGTGAAGCGGCCCTACCGTTAATTTAAAATTATTTGAGTATATAGCTTCTATTTAAAAGACATCCGAAATATGGTGACCTTTTCAAATTTCTCACTAAAGCCTGAGAGTGATGACCTATGTAACCAGGGGCTGTTCTTAACGTTTAACTTTGAATCCGCGGCTCAAGATTTTATGCGACCGGCCCGGCCCCCTCTATTCACGAACGTTTGCAAAGCCTTCTGGAATGACCCCAACTTTCCCGATTACAGTTTTTCCTTATTCGTCGTTACTGTCACTTAGCGCCATTTCCTTGTCTTTCCCCCTTTCTCACCCGACTTTTCTCTTCCCCCATTTTTGTGTATTACGGGCCGGACTTTGTTGCGTGAAAAGTATCCCTTTTTTGGAGATTTTGGGAACACAAATTTGGTCCCTCCGACCCCGGAGTGGGAGGGAAGGGGGGGGGGGGGCTTTCTTCGTTTTATACTCTATTTTTTTTGTTCTCTCTCTCTCTCTCTCTGTTTTCACTTCTTTTCTTTCTTTTCTTTTCTCTTTTCTTTTCTCTTCTCCTTTCTTTTCTCTTCTCCTTTTTTTCTTCTCTTCTCCTTTTTTTTTCTTCTCTTCTTTTCTTCCTCTTTTTTTTTTGCGCCGCCAATAGGGGGGGCCGCGGCCGTTTCGGCCCCCCCCTGGATCCGCCACTGTAGACCTATTAGTAGGCTATTATCTTTATTTTATAATTCCACAGGGGCGATTTTTAATTTTGCAATCGCCCCGGTAAGCAATCTGACGGAGGCGATTATGAAGGTCACCCTCCGCCCCCGAGTATTTTGAGCCTCGGTGCCCTAGGTCGACTTTTCCAAGCCCAATTACTCTAAAAAACCAGCACAGACAACTACGTATGGGACTGTATAGTAAGAAATTACCAATTTACTTACACGTACGTACGTATACGTTGTTCGTTGGCGTGAAATTTAAGTCTATTCAAGAGCTTGAAATTGGGATTTTGGTTTGAATAAATAAGACAATTCTAAGATTTCCAAACGTCGAATAAGGATGCCCTTTATAACTGCAAAATGTAGTGATAATCTACGCTGATTTGGGCAAAACATTGACCTAAAGGGGGCGCTATAGCAAAGTAGGAGTTGGGTTAAAGTGGAAATTCAAAGAAAATCACAAATATGCATAGAGATATATACTTAATAAGTAGTATATATCTCTATGCAAATATGTCAACTAATGTATCACTATAAACTGGTAAGCTAACAGATGGCCATCGTTCGAGTTTTAGGTCAACTACATATCGGGTGATTTATAAAAAAAAAATACAAATACAACAACTTCCATAGCATCTGGGATATACGAGAGATTCGCCAGAAAAATAACGATGTTTTAATGACGTCACTTAATAGACCAATACTGCCCAAGCAGACGACATCCCATAAAGAATAATTGCAAAGCTATTATTTCTCAAATTATAATGAGTTTATAGTGTATATAAATGTGATGGCATTTCAAATCATTCAAAATAGGCTATGAAACCGATTCCGATAACTAAAATCTTTTGTTTGTAAATACACAAGATAGGGGTTAATTAACAATCAAATAAACCAGATTTTCAAATTGAAAAACACCCGGAATGATATTAAAAGCACATTGTCCTACTGGACGGCATTTGTTCCCTCTTGAAACGCCAAACATACAGCGGGGTGTGCAACTGAATATACAATGGCGTCTATTTTGACAGATTCCTTTATTGTGTCGCTGCATTTGTCATCAAAATAACACCATGCGCGGGATATAGAATGAGGCAATAGATTATACATATAGCCTGACGGTAGTGAAGTAAGAGTAGGAACTCAAGAGAAGATGAAACAACAGGCACTGAAAATGTGTGAGATGTCATGCGACCAGTGGCGGATTCAGGGGGGGGGGCGAGGGGCCCGATCTCCCCCCTTGCAAAAAAGAAGAAGGAACACATGGGGGGACTTGAAGATTTTTTGTTTTGTTTTTGTGTGTGCTAAAGAAAGCAACAAAAACAAAAAGGTTCCCCCCCCCTCCCCCCACCTCCTTAAACCACTGAACGAAACATCTGACGACGTAATTTTTTAATTTTCGGGGCCAAAAAAAAAAAGAGAAAATTATATAATATATATGCTCATCTGACCGTGATTAAATGCCTTAGAAGCCCAGAGCTTCCTTAGGCTCTGCCCCCTGGATTTCACCTCAGGCCCAAAGTCAGGGGCTCTGCCCCCTGAACCCAACAATTGCCCTAAGGCGGGCCCCTGGATGCTCATCTGAGCGTAATCTGCGATCTCACACATCTCAGCAGCGTTCGGAGAGCTCTCCAGGTGCTATGCCGGGGCTGTATTTAAGCGTTTTGTAATTTATAAAAATCATTTCTTCGAATGTTTCCAAGCATTTAATTTTTGATAATCTTGTCAAATCAAAGTTTCAACTTTGCAATAATGAAAATAAAGTTAGTTCTTAAAATCAATGAATATCTACTTTAAGTTGATAATTTATATGGTTATCAGTTTGACTTTGTAAGGTACATCTAAAGTTTAACAGAATTAATTATGTCCTCGATAGAACTTAGAAAATCACTACACAAAGTATATTTGGTTATCAGCTTGTGACGTCATTACCTCACTATTTATCAATTGCTTTATAAATTTCTAACCCATTATTTCTCTTTTTATTCCCGAATACTTAATTTCCTCATGCTTTTGCCTGGTTAATTATGTCATATGCATGAGTGTCGATCCTTACGAAATACCTATTCATCAGGGGGGGATGAATGAATAGATCATCCCCCCCTGATGAATAGGTATCAGTTACAGATCGACACCCATGGACTCATATGACATTTCATACAAATCTTTTATGAACTTTGAAGAGTTGATACTATTTTTTAATTATTTTATATTCATAATCATTGATTTTTATATAAATAGTTTATCAAAATTCACATTTTTCATGATTTGACTAAAAAAATTACTCTATTAATATAAGGGTATCCTCACAAAAACATATTACTATCATTATAATTTGGATGCTGGTGTGAGGAAATAAGATTTTCAGGAGGAAATTGGCAATTTATATTATCAATACACTAAGAAAACAAGTAGGTGGATAGTGAGGCAATGACGTCACAGAATCATGAGTGAGTTGCCAATTTGTCTTGTAATTTTCAAAGTTGTCCATGTCATTACTAGCTCATAACTTTCAAATTATCCGAATTTTCTCAAACTTTTTCGATCGGTTTGTCTGATTTTTGTGCTTCTATTGAAAGTAAGCTATTTTTGGAGTGGACTTGCCCTTAACTTTCCTTAAATCACAACTGGAATCTTACTTGTTCAAAAACGCCTTCTGATGTCATTTAAACTGCATTATTGCACTTCATCAAATTTTAATTCCAATACATACTTTATCATAATTTGCTCTGTAATTGATATTGATAATGAATGACTATCATACATCTTGTCCTTATTTATATATTTCTTTAGTTAATGAATAATGCGTAATCAATTGTTTTATCATTGTAAAGCGCATTGGTATTTTCTTGAAGATGGAACGCTCTATAGAAGCCTAGGTTATTATTATTATTATTATTAAGCTCTGCCTCTTGAATATTTTTTGACACTTTTATGTTTTAATCGATGTTTTTATCAAATGCCATGGCAAGTGATCATGTTACTAGTTATTAGTCTGTTTGAATTTGTTGTTCGGTAATAGGTGTTAAGATTCGATTGTACACTTTAGTTGTTACGGCTAAACTAGTCTGCAGGCACAAACCCTGGTCAGTCGTAAAAGTGAGTCTGCACTATAAGACTACCATAGGCCATGTACTGTAGCTGCTCCTGACACACAACCAGTAGGTAGCTGGGCTAGGCTTCTCTCAAGGCACAATGATTTGTTGATAAAGTGTCAAATTAGGGTCTGTGCTTGCAGACTACGGCTAAACTGCCAGCAAATGTTTGCCAGATGAAAATGTTTCCGAACTCGCATTTATTCATACATGTAAGTTTTTATCTACACGCTTGGGTAAATATTTTTAAAAAAATGAATAAGGAAAAGTGAGAATTCCCAACGGAAAACATGATATTTGATAAGGAAAACTTTTTTTTGTTTTTTTTGTTGTTGTTGCTAGACTGAATACCCGACGATAACTTCAGGGATATTCAATTAAAAAAAATAAATACGGGTTTATTCTTAGACCATCTACATGAACATATTAATCTATAACCATGTGGAAACGTTGTATCATCCGCTCAATCTGACTTGCGTGCATAGAACAAATAAGCATTTTTCCATGAAAAAGTGAAGTTTTCTAAAATGTGCGTTTCTTTCCAGCATTGGGGCGCCCGGAAGTCACTCGGGTAACATTTCATAAAGTATAATATAAAAAGACCACATGCAAATTTTCTGTACTTTTGTCGGAAAAAATACATTTATCCAGCACAATGTCGTCTCTTTTTGCGTTGGAGAAGAGCAAATAGCGAGTTTCAATCACACTTTGGCCGCTCTCGCAAGCTCTCACTCGTTTCACTGCGGTCAAGAGACTTTGGGGCAAGCGGTTAATGAAAATACTAATCGTTAGCTTTCTTCTGGTATCAAACTTATTTTGATTGATTGTATAATTTTGTCGGAATAAAGGAAACAAAAATGCTCGACCAACAACTCATCAGCGTCTGAATTGACCTTTTGACCTTGAATTCCCTGATGCAAGCGCATTAATGACGTGATCTTTGCTAAATCGGTGTCTTTTATCGTAAAATGCGACACTTTCACAATGTTTATACATCTTTTTTTAATTATTAGTAAGATATAACATATTTTTTCTGATATCACTGAAGTTTTGGGTTTTATTTAATGAGTAATTTTTAAAAAAGAGCCATTTTATTGTTTTAATTTACTGGATCGTACCATTAAAGTTGCAGGGTAGAAAGATGCATTTTCCAACCGCGCCAAATTTAATTTACGTTCCGACATTCTGTTAAATGGGTTCGTGTTGTTAAGAATCCACTGCTTTCTGCTCCAACAAACCCCGGGTGGGGTCACTCGATGTGACTTCCGGACCGCATGACCGTTACCAAAATCGCGGAAAACATGCGGAGTCGTTTATCAACTAAATTATTCAAATTTATGGATGCTTCCTAGCTTCCCAGGTGTTTGTGTTGCTGTTGAAGCATTTCATTCACCTGCTATCATTCTTTGTACTCCAATTGCCAGAACGCAAATTTAATTTTGGTTTTATAGTTTCATCAGAGTCGTTTATCATATTATGTATTCAAATTTATGAATGCTTCCTCCCCAGGTGTTTGTGGTGTTTATGCATTTCATTCACCTGTTATTATTCTTTGTACTCCAATTGTTAGAATACAAAATGCATTTCGGTTTTATAGTTTCATGCAATAAGTAAGTCAATAAAAGAGTATGTTCTGCACAATAAAAACAACTTGTGTGTCCCTAGTGTACAATGTAATGTGTCCCCTCATTTTGTAATAGTTAATTTACCCATTCACATAATGGAACTACCTGCCCGATGAAGCCAGTGGCCTGTGACCCCTGAGCACTCAACACCGTGTGGGAGTCAGTTCGTGCTCAAATTCTTTTATGAGAAAAATACAAGCAAACGTTTCCATATGAAAATTGTAATATTTATAGGGCTCATCCATGACCTAAATATAAGTAGCCTAATACAAGACATCTAGAACATGGTTCATCCTCGTTTTTTTTGTTTGTATAAAATTATTGTTTTACATTTTCAAAGAGGAAATATCAATATGATTCCGCTAGTCCTTATATCGTAACATACCTGCCCCCCCAAAGTTGGTATTGGTATGAGGCTCAAAACTTGAGCTCAATTACTTCGCGCGTTTGCAAGATGGCCCACCTTTCACCATATGATGTAGCCATACAACTAGAACTTTTTAAATTTTTATATACAACCTTAAATTTACGCATAGGTTAACTTAGGTTAATACCTAATGTATATGATCATTGTAGCAATAGAACTGAACACTATAATACCTTGCAATAAAGAAAATATCTTCTGTAATTATTGTCTTAATTACATGATCATTCTAGCCAGGCGCGTACGCAGGGGGGGGGGGGGGGGGTGTTTTGGGGGTTAAACCCCCCCCCTTTGGCATTTTTTATGTGTGTATTTTTAAGAAAACCCCCCTAAAACCCCCCTTTGTTTTGTTTAAAACCCCCCCTTGAAAAAATCCTGCGTACGCCCCTGATTCTAGCAACAGAACCCAAACAGTATTCATACGACAAAATATATATTCTGTAATTATTATCATATATATACGGGTTATTGTAGCAATAGAATATAAACGGAATTAAAAAAAAAAGGTACAATACAGAAACATGTATTGCGATTATCGTTGGGGCAATATAACTAAACCAGTATTCACACAGCCTTACGATAAAGACAATTAACTTCTGTAATTATCATCATATTTAAGTGATTATTATAGCAAGAGAACTGAAACAGTCTTAATCCAACCTTGCTATAAAGAAAATACATTATGTAATTGCATTCTTATGCACCTGATTATTGTAGCAACACAATTGAAACAGTATTATACAACCTTACGTAAAAGAAATATTGACTGCGATTATTATCTAATGTACATTGTCATTGTTGAAAGAGAACTGAAACAGTATTCTTACAACCTTAAAATATTATTATCATATGTAAATGACTATTGTAGCAATAGAAGTGAAACAGTATTCATACAACCTTACAATTACACAAACTATCATGTTTATGCTTATTGTAGCAGCAGAAGTGAAAGAGTATTCATACAAACTTACAATACAGAAAATATCTTCTGTAATTACAATCTTACGAACATGATTATTCTGGTAATAGAATTGAAATTGTATTTATACAACCTTAATATAAAGTATATATGGACTGCAATCTTAATTTAATGTACATGGTCATTGTTGAAATAGAATCGAAACAGTATTCATACGACCTTAGAATAAGGAAAATATTTTCTGTAATTATCATCATATTTAAATGATTATTGTAGCAATAGAACTGAAATAGTATTCAAACAACCTGGAACATTTATTATGAAATCACATTCTTATGCAAATTAATTTTCTAGTAATAGAATTGACAAGGTATTTATACAACCTTGCTACAAATGAAATATTGACTGCAATTATTATCTTATGTACATTGTCATTGTTGAAACAGAACTAAAACAGTATTTATACAAGCTTACAATAAACAATATCTACTGACATTATTATCATATGTTAATGATTACTGTAGCAATAAAACTGAAAGACTTTGTAATTATTATCATAGGTATATGGAATTTTAGCAACAGAACTAAAACACTATTCATTCAACGTTGCAATAACGAAAATATATTCTGTAATCAGAATCTTATGTACATGATTATTCTAGTAAAAGAATTGACAAGGTATATATACAACCTTAAAATATAGGAAATATTGACTGCAATTATTATCTAATGTACATTGTCATTGTTGAAACAGAACTGGAATAGTATTCATACAACCTTACAATAAACAATTTCTTCTGATATTATTATCATGTATATATATATGATTTTGTTTGCAAAAGAACTCAAATGGTATTCATACAACCTTTAAATAACGAAAATATATTCTGTAATCGAAATCTTATGTACATGATTATTCTAGTAAAAGAATTGACAACCTTAAAATAAAGGAAATATTGACTGCAATTATTATTTAATGTACATTGTCATTGTTATAACAGAACTGAAACAGTATTGATAAAACCTTACAATTAACAATATCTTCTGATATTATTATCATATGTATATGATTATTGTAGCAATAGAAGTGAAACGGTATTCATACAACCTTACAATAAAACAAGCTATTTATACTAATATTTTACCATATATGTGATAGTGTAGCAACACTACTAGAGCAGTATTCATACAACCATGCAATAAATAAAATAGTGTCTGTAATTACAATCTTATGTAAATGATTATTCTGGTAATAGAATTGAAACGGTATTTATACAACTTTGATACAGGTATAAAGAAAATATGGACTGCAATTATTATCTAATGTACATTTTCATTGTTAAAACAGAACTGAAACAGTATTCGTATAAACTTATAATAAACAATATCTACTTATATTATCATAATTGTAAATGATTATTGTAACAATCGAAGTAAAACAGTATTCATACAACCTTACAATTAAACAAACTATTTATACCGCTATTACTCCATCATGTTTATGATTATTGTAGCAGCAGAGCTGAAATAGTATTCATACAAACTTAAAATAAAGAAAATATCTTCTGTAATTATTAACACATATGTATATATGATATTGTAGCAACAGAATTAGAACAGTATTCATACAGCCATGCAATAAAGAAAATAATGTCTGTAATTAAAATCTTATGGAAATAATTATTCTGGTAATCGAATTGAAACGGTTTTTGTACAACCTTAATATAAGTAAATATGGACTGCAATCATAATCTTATGTACATTGTCATTGTTGTAACAGAACCGAAACAGTACTCATACAACCTTAGAATAAGGAAATATTTTCTGTAATTATCATCATATTTAAATGATTATTGTAGCAATAGAAGTGAAATAGTATTCAAACAACCTGGAACATCTATTATGAAATTTTTCACATTCTTATGCAAATTAATTTTCTAGTAATAGAATTGACAAGGTATTTATACAACCTTGCTTCAAATGAAATATTAACTGCAATTATTATCTTATGTACATTGTCATTTTTGAAACATAACTAAAACAGTATTTATACAAGCTAACAATAAACAATATCTACTGACATTATAATCATATGTTAATGATTACTGTAGCAATAAAACTGAACGACTTTGTAATTATTATCATAAGTATATGAAATTTTAGCAACAGAACTAAAACAGTATTCATTCAACCTTGCATTAACGAAAATGTATTCTGTGATCAAAATCTTATGTACATGATTATTCTAGTAATAGAATTGACAAGGTATTTATACAACCTTAAAATAAAGGGAGAGGAGCGGAAGTTTGCAACAACATGAGAGACAAAAGAAATGAGTTTGGCATGACGATTTCTGCGAGATATCATTAAGGGAAGAAAGGAAGGATTAAAGGGAAAGGCTATGGCCTAGCTACTAAGCACGTGTTTTATATACGGGAAGTTCCTTTAAACCCCACACACACAATCCCTCTTAAAGGGACTTCGTAACATTGTTCAGATGAGAGAAAATGGTGCTAAGGTAGTGACTTCAATGCTAGATGTACACTTTAAGATCATCTAAAAGTTTGAGTGAAAACAGCCCATTATTAATGATAAAAATGGGGAAAAGCTGATCTGATCGATTCCTTAATTCTCCCAACTATATTACTATAATTTAATTAAATTTAGGTGAATGTAAAACGTCACAAAGTGATGAACTGCTCGATAGACCATTCCAAATATTTAAGCGTTGAAAGGTTTTTTAAAGCCTGTTTTATGTCTTATTTTCATAGGAAAACGGTTGGGAAAATTTATTGTAAGAGGGTGTTGCACAGTTACGCCTTCAAAGAAAACCATACATATCTTTGTGGTTTGAGAATTTTGTCATGATGTTTTGCATGTTAGAGGGTATTTGTACAATAGAAGGAATATAAGAAGTAACATGTCGTCCAAAAATTACGCAGTTTTTTTCATCAACCTTCAACAATGTTACCGGCTCACTTTTATACTCCATATCTAAACCATCTTCTTGTAACATGAAATATAATTTAAAAAAAGAAATCATTATCACATATTAACAACATGACTCACAGCAACATTGGGTAAGGAAGATACAGCAAATTCTAGATTCAGGCTACGAATCATACAGACTTAGAATACATGTTTTTCAAGACGTAGGCTTCTCAGCTGAATGCATAAATCAAGACGATCCCTTCTTGGTCATATTTCAATGACGGGGTTGCCTACTTCTTTGACTCCCATGCTTGTCGGACCTGTGAAAAGGTGCTACTCACTAAAACGGAATAGTTAAGGAGAACAAAGAAAGTGAAATAGCTTGGGTATTTGGACTTGTTACCTACTGATGGTTCTCATAAACATTTGGGGAATAAAAGAAGGAAATCCAATAATTTGCTGGATCCTTACAATAATAAGACAACTTTGTTTCCACAGAATAATTCTATTTCTTTTAACTCAAGACTAGTGTATTAAATGGGTCCTTGGCAATGCCTGATGCAGTATTCGAAATATTTCAAGCACAAAAACATCGCTTCTTTGACTCCTAAAAATGAAAACCTTTTCTTACTGGATCTGGCTTTTATTTGGTATAAGTGAGTTCAAAAGTATATTATCGTTCCATCTTTCTAACAATATAAGGGAACTGTTTAGTATACAAGCCCAACAGAGTAGAATATGGTTCTTACGTTCATGTAGGATGACCTCAGCTGTGTGGCCTAAACCAGCATTTTGTAATGCTAGATGAAGTTCATCTACCTGCTCATTAGGTCGGACCCTCCGTCTCCAATCACGTAGCATCTCACCAAAGCCTGATCTTGAGACACAATCAAATGACGAGTCTGGGCGGTTGAGGTATTTGTCTACAGCTGAGTAAGAGACGCCAAGCTGGTAGCCAAGGGAGTTTGAATCCTTTGGTGAATGGACCATATCTGTAAGAATCTCGATAAGATTGTTGGACACATACTGCAATCGACCCTGCCTGCAGAAAAGTAAAATCATAACATTCGGCGGGAAATCATATTTTAGGATATCGAAATGGATAATGCTGCAAATTTGGTTATTTGCGTTATTATATCCATCTGTTATTCATTATATTTGAAAAATTTGCAAAAAATTATAGTTGATGGAGGGTTTGTACATTACTTTTTAAATATTGACAGGAATCCTTGTCCTTTTAATAAATAAACCACCCTTATCTATAAACCGAGAATCGACTGCCAAAATTAGGTTGTCGACCAGTAGCCATACTAATTACAGGTAATTATAACTTTCTAGTGATAGGTTACGCTTTAGGAATGATAAATGCCTGGTATAATAATTTGGATCTATGTCACAATTCTGAATCAAATTTGTAAAAGTATTATCTTAATGGACATTGTTCTTATAAACATATATTACATTTCACGTAACACTAATTGTTACAAGAATGAGCGATGCATGCGTGGATGATGATATTCGTTTACTTACGAATCTGTGTGATCGACTGCATAATCTTGTTCATCTGCATCAAACGGAATAAAGAAATACAATTGGACTAACTCATTTTTTGTTCCGTATTCGGACTTCGTTTGTATTTAATATTAATGATGTATTTTTTAGAAAAAAAAGTAATCATAATTCAATGAATTCATTTTTAAGGTCTGAAGAATGTCACAAATTGCAAGACCCACATTCAGAAGATACGAGAAGAAAACGAATTTGTTTAATCGATAAATAATAGCAACTCTTTCATATGATACTAATGTGCTCATGTCATGTCAATCTATCATCGATGTAAACACCGAGAAATTTTGTAAAAGAAACAAGATTTGTAGCTTGTCCATTAAAATGAATTATCAAATTATCATCTTCAACTTTTCTTTTTGTTAATAACATAAATTGAGTTTAATCAATATATATATAAACTAATTTATTATTTAACAACCAATCATTCAATTTATGTAATTCGACAGTAAATGTTTCTAATAACATGTTCAGATTACTTCCAGACATGAACACACTGGTGTCATCTGCAAAAAGAATAAATTGTAAGAGTTTAAAAGAAGTAATGATATCGTTTATATAAACCAAGAAAAGTAAAGGACCCAATATGGACCCTTGGGGCACTCCGCATCGAATTTGCTTATTTGAAGATTTATGATTATTGATAACTACAAACTGAGACCGGTCTAACAAATAACTCTTAAATAATAATACATTTCCACGAATTCCATAATCTTCCAATTTGCTCAACAAAATATAATGATCTAATAATGTATCGAAGGCTTTGCTCAAATCGAGAAACAATCAAACCATGTGTTTTAATTTGATGCAAGTTGTGCATAAAATGTGTACGGAGAAAAAGACTTACGAAAGAGGGGTTTGTTTTTAGTGTAAAGGACACACTATATAGGCTTACCTTCTATTGAAATGATATAGTCTCTTTCTGCACGTGTTGCTGACCCTTGTAGTATTTCGATATGGACGTTCTTCTTTCCTTTCTCTTCAGGAGAGAAGTGAAGCTCGAAATTCAGAGGGCTGCACTTTCCACTTAGTACACTCCTGATTGGTACCTTGGTTCGAATTGCAGGAAAATAATAATAATGATAATCATAATCATTATAACATACTAACAACCATCACTACAACAATGATAATATAATAACAATGAATATTAAACAGAGAATTGTCTGTTACCGTGATATCTAAACAATTCTGTTGAATGATTTCTGAACAGGGCTCACCTAAACACAATGTAAATATGAGACATATCATTCGTTTAGATGTTTGCGTTGTTTGAAAGTATAGTCCGAATTCGTTTTTGTGTGACAAATGCTGAATCAACCAGTATTTTCAGGTCTTAAATGCCAAGAGTAAATCTTTAAAAAATCACAATATATATTCATAAGTAATTCAAATCATTAAAAAAACAGAGAGAGAGAGAGAGAGAGAGAGATCTGTCTTGATAACTAAACATTAAAAGAAAAGAAAATCTGTCTTTTTTTCAACAGTACTCGAGTAAATACGATGTCGGTGTAAAATTAGACACAAAGAATAGCATACACAATTCTAAGTACACAGATTCCCGCCTTTTTATTTCAATCGCCCGCGCGTCCTTAAGTTCCGCTGAGGAATTGACATTTCAGGGAATGAAAAGAGAGAGAGAGAGAGAATAAATATGACTTGGTGAGATCCAATTTCGATATAAGATAAAGGTTTGATCATTAAATTACTATTCTCCAAAAATGTACCTACGAGGTAGCTGATTGTTGCATTAACCTATACAAAAAAAGCAAGATATATCACCCTCCTTGAAAACTACATGCAAATCTGGAAATGAAGTAGGTGTGTAAAAAAAAAAGTCAGCTTCTAAAATTTACATCTCCAAATTCCACCGTTATTATTCAACAGACCTTGAAATAATAATCACGCATAATACCATTCTTTTGTTAATTTTCGTCCCGTCGTGGAACAAAATCTTTAGATCCTTTGCTGTTGACTCTATATAGAACCTGAATTCCTTCGAGACTTGGCAGTAGGGTACAGAAGAACTCTTCTCCTTCCTCGTTATATCCTGGAATATGACAAATACAACCCAAATCTAGATATTGCAAAATGATTACATTTTACGCAGATAATTAATAGTACAGTTTCTTGCGTTCTGATGGGATGGCTGGATAGACGTATAGTCGTATACCCTGGTAGTCGTATAGTTGTGTAGTTGTGCGAATATTGGCCCGTTTAGCCCGCCATAGTCGTATAGATGTACAGTTTCCTGCGTTCTGAATGGACGGCTGGATAGACGCATAATCGTATAGTCGTATAGTCGTATAGTTGTATAAATATTGGGGTGTTTAGCCCGCCATACCCTCCACCCCTTCCTCACCCATCCTTCTTACTTCCATCATCTCCCCTCTCCTTAACACCTAACCCTCGCTCTTTCCCGCTGTTTTTCTGTTATCCATCCCTCCTTCTACTTTCTTTCCCACTCATTCTCCCTCCTCACTTTTATTCCTCCCCAAGACTCATCACTTTCTCCCCCTTCCCTTCCTCGCTTTTTATTAATTATGTGATGATGATTTAGTCTGAATGAAATTCTAAGCAGACGTTACTTGGTGAATTTCAGAAGTTTTACCATAGGCCCTTCATAACTTAAATAGCCCGAGTGGTCACCTATTAACAGTTGGATTATTATTAAATGGTGTCCGCTAAAGATGGATCTAGATTATATGATATGAATACCTCTATGTAGTTCCTATATGGGTGAAGTATGTACACACGTAGAGTTAGGTTCTCTGCAGGAGTCATCAAGAGAGGCTGAAAGACTACACATCTCAACTGGAGTCCTTGAATATCGGTCGATGACAGAGTCCAAACTTGAAGATGACGTGTACGAAACTTAACCTTGTCTTTTGTGATTTGTGAATTGTGCGGAGTCAGGTTCCTACGACCGAACGTTCCTTTGAAGTTAGAAGAAGAAGAAAAATGACTATACTATCTTACCATAGATAATATACATGTAGGCTTATGCCATATTGATTAATATTAGTAGAGTGGGGATTGATTACGACTCGGCTCATGTTCTGATATTTAACTTGATTAAATTTTTGTTTAGCGAGTTGATTCAAATGACATAATCTTATTTTCTGTTTTTAATCAAGAAATCATTCAATAATAATTCACATCAGTTTTTCATTCTCAAGATAGATCCTCATGACGAGAAGACTATCGTACGTGTGATTTGAAATCTTTTATTCACCTCTTTTGTCAAATTGTTTCACAGTTCAAGTGATGATGTTTTTTTTTAACTAAACAAGAACAAAAACATGTACCTGGTCCTGTTTTTGTGTACAGGATAAACGAAGGATCGTCTTTACGTTCATGGTGATTGATACAGTGTGGTAGTTCCACCGTGGCAGGCTTGAGCAGTTCTTGTGTCAAGGAACCCTCTACGGCTGGAGTAATGACTACCTCACCCTCGCGTACGGGAAGCCTTGGAGTATCATGAGTTGGGACGCGAAGAGTTACAACTGATCTCATCCCTTTTGGTATAGCTCCTTCAGGGATAGATACGGTAATACCAAGTTCATCGAGGGTCAGTTCTCCACCATTGTCATCAATGATGCCATGCGAGATGAAAGGCATATAGCTTGGTTGGCATTTCATGGCTAAGGAGGATAAGAAGAAAACAAGTCATCGATAATCCCCATATGAAACTTGACAAAAAATAAACAGCAATTAATTTATATTTAAAAAATATTAAGTTGTGCCAATGTTTCTTCATAGCTATTTCAAAAGCAGCCCCTTTTAAGTGTGTTTTTACTGTAAAGCGATTGGGAAACAAACGGTTTAATAAGGCATGTTTGTAGGGGGTTGAATACATATTTTAAAATTATCTTAGGTCAGAATTTGATTCGAGTAACAAAGAAGAAATCCCATTTTTCCAAAGGTAATTTATTTAAACTCTTCTGTCTTCAGTATGGAACGGTCAGTGTTTTGAAAAATATAAATTATTAGCAAAACATCCGAGATGTTTCTGCACAATACAAACAAGTTAATTTAGTCTGAAATATAACTGGTGAACGGATTTTTTCCTTCCAATTCCGTTTGTATTCATCTAGTAACACGTTTCATGATGACTATTTCTTAAAAAGAAGTTGAAATGCACAAACTCTCACCGAATTTATGAATTTTCTCTGAAGGGGGCCTGTTGGTTTTTTCATAGTCAGGCAATCGTAAGTAAACACGACGAATCTGTCAAACGTTTTTTTGTCCCCCGCACTAATCAAGTAGGCCTACACCAGTCAATGTAATGTGAAACACTGTGAGGTTGTAAAATGGCATTACCTGTTGCTATCTTGACTGCTGCATCGTTGAAACGGAAAGCCTGAGCAACTTCGAGAAGCCTCTCCCTAGTCCCACCTTGGTGTACCCACTCTTCAAGCATCTTCAGAGCACTACGGCCAATCATGTGAGGCGGGAAGGTCAAAGATGTGCTCATGATCTGCAAGACGCCAGAAGGTTTAACATTCAGGCGATGACATAAGTCCAGAAGGTCTGTCTTGGATCCAATGGCTTTCGAGATTTCTTCACGGCCTGTGGACGCTGAAAAAATGCACATGTAAATCTGAAGGAAAAAATCCAGGTTTAATAATGGACAAAACATAATAACGATGATGAATGAGGACATTAACGGCGTCTTAACTAATGAAATAAACAGTAAATCATCGATGAATTTAAGGACAAGTAAAAAAAACAATAAAAAGTGTCCATGATTTGCAGATACATGTTAAAACAAATGTGTACCTTCTGTATATCCTATTGCTTTAAAACTTTTCTTTTTAAGGGTAAAAATTATATCTCCTTATCAACACGATTATGATTGAACTCAGCCTTGTGATTCCAACGAACCTGTTTTGCCATCCGGGATGTTAAACTCAGAGAGAAGCTTAGCAAACTTATCTTCTTTTTCTTCCTCTTTCAAACCATTCCACCAACTGTCTACAAGCTGTCGTGCGATCTTATGGAGTACTGATGAACTGGTTAGACGTATGATGAATCCAACAATGGAGTCATCATTTAGACGAAGAGCTTTCCCAAGTGAAAAAGCTAATGGCAGACTTTTCACTGGTAGAGCGACGCTGCAGAGCTCTTCTGTGCTTGGTGTACCCCCACATTGATCAAGGTCATCATGAATTTCATCTCGCTCTACATCAAAATCAAAAGATGAAAAATCATCTAAGAAGTGGATCAATTTTCTAGTCCTAACATTAATATTAGATTTTGATTTTATAACTATTTTTATATATCTATAATGTCCACTAGAATTGTGCTATACAAAGGGTATGTATATAATGTTATCAATGTCCCAATCATATGGTGTTATTATTCTGTTATCTACCTGTATCCGATGTTGTAATGATATCCATATCTTCATGCTCTATAGGCTCGCTTGGTTTGGCTCTTATCTCAGGAGTCGCCGAAGAGATCATAAGCAAGCTTTCGTCTGAGAGAAAAATATATATTTATTTAATAGCATGATTATGTTTCATGACAGTCATGACTGCCAATGCTTCAGTTTTAAGTTATTTGTGTACTACATAATTGTTCTCCTATATCCTTTGTATTAGTGAGTGTAGAGATGCCTCCGCCTTATCTCGTCTTATTTCGTTAGACAGGTTTTTGACACATCAAAATGACTGCTATGAATGACATTAACAGCCCTAATAGTCAGCGTGAAGCTTCAAAACTTTTGTTATTACCACTAAACATTTCAATCGTATGATTCCATTGAAGACAACGTTCAGTTAAGATGTCTGTTCGTTTCTACATTTGATTATAATAACAAATTTTATAATATACAATATATAAAAGTCATAGAGCTATTATTCATTAACAATGAAGAAGAACAATTGCCTGTATTCTCAGCCGTAGATGAGAAGGAAACAGATTCCCAAATGCACTTCAACGTCTCAGTCGCTTCAGGAACTGATCTTTGAGATGCCTTCCACATGCAGAGCATTTGGATGTTAGCGTCTTTGCGATTCTGCAATGTCTTGTGTTTGATGTTCTCAAGCTTATTCCAACTGAATCCAAGCTTTGTGCCAATCTCCATGAAGTCCGTCCACTTGATACGTCGAGCCAAGTTAAGCAAGTCTTGGTCAGAAATGCCACTAAATTAATTGAGAAGAAATGATGTTCATTCTACTAGAATCAAAGCTTATCTTGATTTCCGGTTAGTGAACTGCTTTCCGAACTGCTTTTATTAATACCAGCTTATTATCAGGGTGGAATTCCTCGTTGATAGTCTCACTTCTTGATGTTCTAACTTTTGGCGCTGCGACATTTGCTCTTGGTTTATTTCGTTAAAAAAAATAAAACACACACGGCTGGAGTTTTGAGCCAGGGTTGCAGTAAGCGTTTATATTAGATTTACGGTAAGGGTTAGTGACCAAAAAAATAAAATCTTACCCGGTTGGATTGATATCTGAAGTACGGTGACCAAATGTGACGTCATTGTTGCACCAAAAAAAGAAATGAAATATAGTTTAATAAATTCCTCTGCATAATCACAAACTATTAAATGAAAACAAAAATGTAATAACAGATATTTGAAAACTTATTTGTTTAATGTATTTTTTCACAATGTCTTCCTTCCATGAATGGCTAGCATATTTTTGGAAAAATAAAATCTTCAAAGTCTATGGCTCTTACTACCACTATTACTACAAATATCATTTTCACAGTTATTTTGTATTATTATTATCATCATTATAAATGTGTAAATATCATTATTAAGTGTAATTGTTGTTATCACCATCATTATAATCGTAATTTTTTTATTTAAACCTTTTAAGTCTATATTGCAGTGGTTTCATTGTGAATAATAACGGTTCCTATGCTTATAATTTTATATCAGGTTGTGTTGTTTTCCTTTTTGTTTCATTGTATTGTTTAATGCCGATATTTTCTGCTTTTATAGTACGTCGCAATATTTTAAAAGAATGTCAAATTGTCAAAAAGGCTCATCTTAACTAAGATGGAGATCGCGCCTTTTCATCTAATGCTCCTTTTTTGTTGAACTTGTTTGCGACTTTTAATAATGTTTTATACAAAATTATTGCGCCACACTAATGATGGCTATGAACATTATCGACATCAGGCATTACGTTTGGTATAGGTCAGAGTGTTAAGAATATACTGATAAATCTAAATAAGAAACAGTGAAACCTGTCTTTTTCGTCTTTTCTGCCTCTGTTTCTGCAAACTTCAGGAGTGAAAGAAGCTTTTCCTTCACGTTTTGATGTGGTAGTTGTCTCTGTTTCCATGTTATCAACATTTCGAAGATGGCCTCTTGTCTGTCTTTGAGCCACTTATACTCTATTGCATCCAGTTGTTGTATTTGGAAACCAAGTGCAACTCCAAGGTCATAAAAGTCGTCTATCAAAAGCTTTTCAGCGATTTTCTGGACATCTTTATCACGGAGATCATTCCGAGAAGTTCCTTCGATTTCTCTGTAAAACAAAAATATGCAACGCCAACGGTTTCTTCATCTTAGTTACTATGCATTTCCTACATGGTGTTACACTATTAAATGTTATTGATCTTCCAAATTCCATTTAAATTTCCTACGAAAGGAAAACAAATCAAGAATATGAATACCTTGTATTTCAGACAATAAGCCTTGTCTCACTATATATTTTACACGACATTGTAATAGAACTTAGAGGAAAATATATTGTAATGCATCTTAATCTAATTTAAATTTATTCTTAAAATGTGAATAGATTGACAACGACATGCTTACCGGATAACTGGGGTAAAGTCAGGACTCTTGATCTCATCTGCGATCATGTATACGATGAAAAAGAGTTTTAAAAGAAAATGTAAAAACATTAAAACTTTTACAAGTTACATTAACATTCTTTTTTTAAACAGTTATTACCCAAGTAAATGTCCAGAGAAAAATGAATCCAATTAATAACAATTACAGATATCAGTGAATATGTAATGTCAACCAATTAATTTTAAACGCGTGAATGTCCCAATTGATAAAAGTATTGTTGTGTCATAAGAACTCTCCTAAAAGCTATAAAGTAAAGGATTTCATAGTACTATGACTGCGCAGGTATATCTTTATAGGAAACTGATAATTACATACATTTTCCCGAGTATTGTTTTCCTGCTAATTCAAAATTATGAAAGTAACAGCTGGAGCTAAGAATGTTAAGGAAAGTTAACTTGCCGATTAAAATAGAACGTGGACGAAAATAACGTTCGTTATATCATTGTGTTTTTTTGTTGTAAAATCATAGCTCGTCAAAATTCGTCAATCTCTCTTTATTGCAATACTGGGATGGGTTACATATTGTAGACAAACCTTCGTATCTAATGACGAATGCCATTGATCGATACATCCCTAGGTTCCCAGACTGTGTAAGTGTGATGGTTATCACGTCAAATAGAGTATCGTCTTCACTCGGCGGCACTTTAAAGACTACAGTATGTCTCATTCGGTTGTGAATTTCCTTTAGAGAGAGCAGCTAAAGGACGAGGAAAAAAATAGTGTTGAGAAACAATTTTTTTTTAATCTGGAAAGAAATGCCGAAAAGTAACATGAAAAGGGGTTCCATATCCGTGTTTTCCATTTGATGTTACTGTTCATTTTCTTCATACTCGTTATTACAGATAGTTAGTAAAGATTTACAGCATTATAATTTAAGAAAGATGTCTAAAGATGCGAAAAATTAAAAAAATAAATTGTCAATTGGAACCCCTGCAACACAACTGAGTTTTTATTCTTCTAGTGTTACTGAGACAAACATGTTTCAAACATTTTAGACTTACCCGGACTTCCCCCCTGGATAATTCCCTCACCCGGACAATTACCCTCAGGACGATTGGCCTCGAGAAATACATTTCCGGGCAATCACTGCTGATATTTATACACGGGACAATTACCTCCCTGGACAATTTACCCAAGGACAATTACCCCCTTGGACAATAAACCCAAGACATTTAAACCTAGAATTACAGGCTTATATACAAATAATAATACCTCTGGCATTTTTAGCTCTAATATTTTTACACCGGAACCTTTAACCTAAATCTAACCTAAAATCTTACCGCATCCCTAACTCTAAACTCTAATCATTTTCTTTTTCTCAAATAGAACAAGAGCAAATGTCACAGGGCAAGAACATCAATCAGGGAGATTGTCAAAGAGAAAGTCGACCCTGATAATTAGATGGTAAAAAATAAAAACCGAAAAATTAGAGAAACACAGATTTTAGTGAGAGTTTGAGCGATATCCGATTAACAATAGGAAAGATAATGTCATCAGTGATACACAAATTGGCAATACTGTCACTTCCCTTCTGAGGTTCTCCCAAATTTGCTCTGTACAGAAAGTGTTATAAACTTTCATTTTCTTAGTTATTCATAACGGAGTAGATTTGTTTTATACATTGATTGTATTGAAACATCAAAACTTTATGTAAGGAAAATAAAAAAGTTCTTAATTTTTTTTTTTTAGATACAGAGCGAATGAGAAGGGATCTCGGAAGATGCATCACATACTAGTAGTTGCCAATATGTGTATATATATGTGTATATGTGTATATTGTAAATTCAAATATTCATAACTTTCTTCATTTCAATCGGATTTTGCTCAACTTTCACTGACCAATTCTTTTCAATTTCTGCTTCCATTAAATTGCACGTCATATCAGGGTGGACAAAACTGATTATCGTACCTTAGTTTCTGTCATCTTCCCCTCACAATCACGTGCCACTGTAACGTCACCTGAATGAGATATGATGCTAAATGGGACCGAACGATGGGCCTTGCGGTACGACTGATGCTTCTCATCATGTAGAACTTCCTATTTCAAAGCAAGGAGGACAAGCAATTAGTAAACCATGGGCCCAATGAATCGGAAAGTTTCTCGGGTTCTCATGGAAATTTGTCTTGACAGCGTAGGGGGTATACCCGGGGTTCACTTGACAACACCATCTTCACAACCATGATTCCATTTGATTTAATTTCCATAGAATTCATTAACATTGAGTGGGGAAAATTGGGAGTTCACCCGACTTTTCTCAGATAGCATTTCGGAAAAACACATAGGCCGCGGATGGATGATTGTTGAGGACATTAAGGTGTCATTCCATACTTTATCCCGGCACTATCCAAGAAAATTGACTTTGTTACCAGCATTGTATAGGCTTTGGCATACAGGCCATGCTAGGAGTAAGTTTCAATGAAGTTATGTCTAAAAAAATATTTTTAAAGGCGTACAGCAATTCTAATCACACTTCTAGAAAATCTCATCAAGTGTGGTGTTAGCAAGCTGTGAGGCCTTGCATATAATAACGCTAGAAAATCAGATTTTAAGACAAAAACACTATAAATCTTCCGGAAATTTGTAGTAGTTTTATCAAAACTGTAAATTAATAGAACATGTTAACAGTACAAACCGTATCCATGCCAGGAACATCGGCATGCACATGAAGATGAACTTCAATTTCTTTGCCTCTTTCTACGGTTTCTGGGATGTATGGAGTGCACATAAGTTGATGTCGGATCACCTGCTGTTCAAGAGGAATAAGAACCCACCACTCCGCACAGCGACCAATGTACAGCTCAAGATGTCTCTTGTACACTCTGCAGTATGGTGGTTCGTCTGGTGAGCTGGATGATCTGTTTCTCGATGTTCTTGGTAGATCTGGTGTCAATTGTTAAAAAATGAAATTCATGTGTTGTAAAAAAAAAAAGTTATTTCGCCATGATTGGAGCCGATTTGTCCTTTAAACCGTTACACCTGAATTAACTGACACCAAATGATTCTATCCGTAGTGGTTTCCTTGATTATCAAGCATAATTGTTTTAAGTTTATGTAGCCATCCTAAAGAGCATGAAAACCCCCTTCACTCCTTCCTCTTTTGAAGACTTCCACAAATATATAGGCATTGCAGATTGGTCATCATTACGTTATGGATGACCACGATACCTAGAGGCTAGAGAGTGATCACTTTGAAGGCGTTCTAAGACTACAATCAGAATTCAAGATTTCATTGTTTATTTTTCATGTAAATGCACCTGTTCTTAAAGCGAAGGACAAGGATATAATAGATGAGATATTATTTTCAATTGGTGTTTCATGAAAGTAAACGTAGACAAAATATGGTATCGTATGCTAAGAATGTAATTCAAAGTGTTGTGTCTGACAAACTAGAAGTGGATCTCGGGATATCACTTTCCGTATATCCCAGTATTAAGAATGGGTTATTTTCTCTATATGACCCAATTGACTTACCCTTTGCTGAATCCCATAAACGACAAACGATATCAGGCTTCACTTGATCTGGGTTGACGATGAAGGCTGAGTGTGGTATCTTGATCTTAACAGGTTGGTGGAAGATCATGTTTGGAGGCTCACATCTGATCCCAAGACAGGCCAATGCTTCATCCCCCTGACTGTTTATACTTGGAGGATCTTGTACACTGGTTAATGTAATCTTGCAGGAGTCACTCTCTTGTACAGCCCCTCGTGGGATAGACATTGATATACCAAGGTCCGCCAGTTCTATCTGCTTCCCGCCATTACCGACATGAGCAGACACCGTAACCAAGGGTTTGGCTTCTTCGGCTGTAAAAGATGAAATCAAGAGATTACCAACTACTGGTGGAAATTAAGGGTTTCTCTGTATTCAGAGACTAGTAAATGCCTGAATCTCTGGAACATCAGATAAAAAGCTAGTAATAAAAAAGGAACACAATCTATAATCGTTTGAGGCGGAGAAGATGTAATTCTTGCATGTCCAATGAATATGCATTACACAGTGGGGCAATAATGTGTATCAACTCGTAGTTAAAGGTAAATGGTATGTTTTCAGTTTAATTGATGTATCAGTGCACTTTATCAGCGAAATGAAGACTGGATGAATAAAATATAAAGCAGTTGGAACAATGCACGAGAAAGTAAATTTGGTATCTCTCTGTATCCTACATTACCTCGATATCTTCTGATCATCTCTATCGACGGTAACCTATAATTTTCAGGGTGAAAAGGGAAACCAAAGAGTAATTATTAGTATTGATGATTTTGATTTAGAATCACATTGTGTAATAAATAAAATAGCTTTTGTTAATCATATTCAGTTATGATATGAATATAGAGAATACAAAAGTTTAAATCGACGTTTCCATAGGCCCAGAATCCAGGGTTTAAAGGGGGCCTTCACACTATAATTCAATGAGGAAATCAACGTGAACGAATTTTAAAATTCCGAAGAGGCAAGAATACGCACAGACTTCACAACAAATACATTCCATATGCTAGGCAGGTCACTTAACTGACTACCATCTAAGAAAGAACCAGAGCTAATTGAGAAAGAAATAAACAAACGACTATTCTTAATATGTTCATTAGTTTTATTTTCCAGAACAAGAACGGTGTACAAATGACTATAAAGGTCTATAAGGCGAACAACTGCAGCAACTTAAAATACAAAACAAATACAAAAGGAAGGTCGTCAAGAAATGATGACATTGATTAAATAACACAGAGAAATGAAACAGAATGGAGAAAGGGGTACGCAATACTGTGTGTGAAAGGAGCCAACTTATTTAAATTTAGGAGACAAACTTAAAAAACTTAACCCAAATTCCTTTCATAATAATCAATCCTGACCCAAACAAAACGATAATTATATTGCAATTTAAGATTCGTAGACAAAATCGGTGTTTTTTTAAATATATTATTCTGTCACAACTAAATTTACTTTTATTCATTACAACATTAACTTTAGCAAGATTTAATTTTCTTTTACTCATTAGGAACGGAACGGGTAAGCTGAAAGATCGTAATTTATGCAAGAGAAGTTCCTTAGACTACGGCCTTATTTGGCAATGTTTAGGCACACAAAATCCGACACATCCAGGGGACTAGCCGCTACCTTAATTGCTGTCAAACAAAAGGTTTGCATTAAGTTTACCTTTACTTAACCGCTTCTTACAGGGCGTTCGTTAGTACACATAACAAAAAGTTAGATACATACAAGTTTCGCCACACAGCTATAACGGGCGGAACGTGCCATATTCTTGACAACTATACAACTATACATCCATCGAATTGCGTTACTTTTTAATTAACTAAAAATTTACTAAAAAATTGCGTTACTTTTTAATTAATTATATCATTACAAATCTTTATCCTCAGTTTTCTTATTTATAACTGATTTTCCTTATAAAATTAAAGATAATTATGGCGTATATATTCAATATTGAATGAACGCCAATAAACAATTACCCAACAACAACAAACATCCATCGAATAGCTGTATAGTTTTAACCAATCAGAGCGGAGGAAACTATACGACTATATGACTATAAAGGGCGGAATATGCCATATTCATGACAACTATACAACTATACATCCATCGAATGGCTGTATAGTTTTAACCAATCAGAGCGGAGGAAACTATACGACTAAACGACTATAACGGGCGGAACATGCCATATTCATGACAACTATACAACTATACATCCATCGAATGGCTGTTTATTTTTAACCAATCAGAACGCAGGAAACTATAAGTATACAACTATGCAACTTTGAGGCTATGCATCCATCGAAGTACTCGTGAACGCATATATAGTTTCCAGCGTGCGGGCCGAAGTGCCATAATTCTGTACAACTATACGACTATACAGACATCGAATAGACGTATATTTTTAACCAATTAGAAAGCAGGAAACTGTACATGTTTACAACTTTTTTTTTAAACTGTAAGTGTTTACGACTCGACTGTACCTGCTTACAACTAGACTGTACTTGTTTACAACTATACAATTGTATAGTCGTATAGTTTCCTGCGTTCTGATTGGTTAAAACTATACATCCATTCGATGGATGTATAGTTGTATAGTTGTCATGTTTATGACACGTTTTGCCCAACATGCGCGAGCATTGTTGGCATACAAATATTTTATTAAACAAATAACAAATTCAAACCAATGTTCAAATGAACTTCAGCGTCTTCCAGCGAATAACGAGTTCTAAGATAGCCCATGTAAAAACGACCCCTAAAATATCCACAGATCTTTGAAACATGGATAAATCTCACTCTATGCATTTTACAATAATCACTGCCAAAGGGATGGAAGTGCTTCATGAATACTTTTTTTTTCCTGTTTAAAAAAGGACTTCAATTTGTGTTAGCCTGTTATAGAATGAACCAGCAGTGCATAAATGGATACTGACTTTCGTGAACATTATATCCAGCATTTGTGACAATGGGTATTACAATTTGGTATGATAACCTTTATCTACCCGGGATCTACCCATACGAATATATCATCTCCGAACTGGCCCATTAATCATCAAAAGACGTAGCTTATGAACAAAGATTAACCTACCTTGAAAATATCATCTGTCGGGTAGCTTCATTGGTAGCATAGTGGATTGGTAGTTTGCCTTTACCATCCCTTATGTCCAGCTTGGCGCTGTGCTCCAGAAGGTATAGGACCAAAGCAGCCTTCTCTGGGAAAAGCTCGTGCCGAGAGAAGTCTTCTGAGATCTGAGTCAAAATACAGGGTAGATTAAGGGAGGTAACCAAGATTTAATCTACCTCAAAACTTCGATAGATTTGTCGTTTATCTTGATTGATAACTTGGCCGCCCCGATTCATGTGCTCTCGGTCGTCACCACAAAACAAACAAAAATGGATTGAAAAGGATTAATCTTTTACCATTTAACATTTACAAGATCTGTTCCGCTGAACCTTATATGACAAACGTATGCCACCATACAGGACAAGGGTTAGTTGTCGGTATATGGGGGGAGGGACGTGCATGGGTCGTATGTTCTATCGAAATACGGGAACATGTGAACAAGAGGGATGTAACAATTTCTTTCTACTTTTGTCTCCCAAAGCAACACCTTCTCAAGGATTAATGGTTGTACAGTATTATACCAAGAACCTATATAACAATATAAGCATAATAAATGTGTATGGAATTTACCTACAACTTGTACCTTGTTACCAGCAAAGGTTATCAATAAATATTTAATTCTTAGTACAGGGAAAAAGTACAATCAACCAAACATGAGTTTTCAGTCACTATTCATGGACAAGTTCTAAATCACAAGTAACCAATATTAAACCTCAGCTAAAAGAGAAGGTTCATTGATTTCAAAAAATAAATTTATTGTAATTATTGCAAAGGTGAAACTTTGATTGGACAAGGTTATAAACATGCAATGATTATAAACATTCGAGAAAAAAAAAGATTATTATCGATTACAAAACGCTTAAATACAGCCCCGGCATAGCACCTGAAAAGCTCTCCGATCGCTGCTGAGATGTGTGACGTCACATGTTGAACATGATTTGTACAACACAGTGCTTGTTTTGTCATCTTCTCTTCAGTTATTTCTCCTACTTCACTACCGTCAGGCTTAGTGTTTAATATATTACCTGACTCTAAACCCCGCGCATGGTATTATTTTGATGAAAAATGCAGCGATAAACAAGTAAAGGAATCCGTCGCTTGTAAACAATTTAAGAGGCCATCTATGACGGGCGGAACGTGCCATAAACATGAAAACTATACAACTATACGACTATCGAGTAGATGCATAGTTGCATAGTTGTATAGTTGTACAATTTTAACCAATCAGCACACAGGAAACTATACAACTCTACAACTATGCAACTA
Organism: Strongylocentrotus droebachiensis; assembly: GCA_035222895.1. Classification (NCBI taxonomy): domain Eukaryota; kingdom Metazoa; phylum Echinodermata; class Echinoidea; order Camarodonta; family Strongylocentrotidae; genus Strongylocentrotus; species Strongylocentrotus droebachiensis. Next base: position 42,942 of record JAVYIG010005846.1, read on the forward strand.
TACAACTATACAAATATACAACTATGCAACCATACAACTATGCAGCTATCCAATGCCTGTATAGTTGCGACGTTTGCGGGCCAAAGTGCCATAAGTGACGTAACTGTACAACTATGCAGCTGTTGAATAGCTGCATAGCTGCATAGTTGTATAGTTGCATAGTTGTATGGTTTTGACCAATCAGAACACCATATGGAAACGTTGTATCATCCGCTCAATCTGACTTGCGTGCATAGAACAAATAAGCATTTTTCCATGAAAAAGTGAAGTTTTCTAAAATGTACGTTTCTTTCCAGAATTGGGGCGCCCGGGAGTCACTCGGGTAACATTTCATAAAGTATAATATAAAAAGACCATATGCTAATTTTCTGTACTTTTGTCGGAAAAAATAGATTTAGTCCAGCACAATGTCGTCTCTTTTTGCGTTGGAAAAGAGCAAAAAGCGAGTTTCAATCATACTTTGGCCGCTCTCGCAAGCTCTCACTCGTTTCACTGTGGTCAAGCGACTTTGGGGCAAGCGGTTAATGAAAATACTAATCGTTAGCTTTCTTCTGGTATTAAACTTGTTTTGATTGATTGTATTTTTGTCGGAATAAAGGAAAGAAAAAGGCTTGACCAATAACTTATCAGCGTCTGAAATGACCTTTTGACCTTGAATTCCCTGATGCAAGCGCACATAAGCAGGTTCTAATGACGTCATCTTCGCTCAATCGGTGTCTTTTATCTTAAAATGCTACACTTTCACAATGTTTATACATCTTTTTTAATTATTAGTAAGATATACATATTTTGTCTGATATCACTAAAGTTTTGGGTTTTATTTAATGAGTAATTTTAAAATAAGAGCCATTTGACTGTTTTAATTTACTGGATCGTACCATTAAAGTCGCAGGGTAGAAAGATGCATTTTCCATCCGCGCCAAATTTAATTAACGTTCCGACAATCTGTTAAATGGGTTCGTGTTGTTAAGAATCCACTGCTTTCTGCTCCACCAAACGTCCACATGCGGAATCGTTTATCAACTAAATTATTCAAATTTATGGATGCTTCCTTCCCAGGTGTTTGTGTTGTTGAAGCAGTTCATTCACCTGCTATCATTCTTTGTACTCCAATTGCCAGAACGCAAATTACATTTTGGTTTTATAGTTTCATGCAGAGTCGTTTATCAACTATATGTATTCGAATTTATGAATGCTTCCTTCCCAGGGGTGGTGTTTATGCATTTCATTCACCTGTTATTATTCTTTGTACTCAGATTGTTAGAATACAAAATGCATTTTGTTTTTATAGTTTCATTCAATAAGTAAGTCAATAAAAGAGTATGTTCTGCACAACAAAAACAATGTGTGTATCTATTGTACAATGTAATGTGTCCCCTCATTTTGTAATAGTTAATTTACCCATTCACATAATGGAACTACCTGCCCGGTGAAGCCAGTGGCCCGTGAACCCTGAGCACTCAACACCGTGTGGGAGTCAGTTTGTGGTCAACTTCTTTTATGAGACAAATCAAAGCAAACGTTTCCATATGGGAAACTATACGGCTATGGCGGTTGAGTCTGTTCGCCAAAGCCGTATAGTTGTATAGTTGCATAGTTGCATAGTTGCATAGTTGTAAAGTTGTAGAGTTGTATAGTTTCCTGTGTTCTGATTGGTTAAAACTATACAACTATACAACTATGCAACTATGCATCTACTCGATAGGCGTATAGTTGTATAGTTTTCATGTTTATGGCACGTACCGCCCGTCATAGCCATCGTAGTTTCAGCTGCATACACCGCGGTATCAGCGTTTCAAAAGGGAACAAATGTCGTCGATGCTATCATTCCGGGGGTTTTAGATTTTAAAGTGTGGTTTCTTTGATTGTTCATTATATTATCCTCTATCCTGTGTATTTACAAACAAAAGAATTTAGTTATCAGAATCGGTTTCATATTCCTTTTGAATGGTGCAAAATGCCATCACATTTATATACACTAAACTCATTAGAAATAATAGCATTGCAATTATGTTCATTCGTTATGTCGTCTGCTTGGGCAGGATTGGTTCATTTTGTGACGTCATTAAACATGGTTATTTTTCTGGCGAATCTCTCGTATATCCCAGATGCCATGGAGGTGGTTTTATTTGTATTTTTTTTTAATCACCCGATATGTAGTTGACCTACAACGTGTACGATGGCCATCTGTTAGCTTACCAGTTTCCAGTTATACGTTATTTTCCATATTTGTGATTATCTTTGGACGGGCACTGAAAAATTGCACGACATTAATTAACATAATTACGATTTTCTTCTTGCAGACCGGCTTATCGGTTGTCCATGCAAGGTAAGTTTCTTAGTCGTCCTTACCTGTTGGTGTCTTCCGTTTGTTTGCTCTTTTCTGCCCGCGTGATCAGATAGTATGATGGCTTCATGAAGACAGGTCTTTCCATCGTGCGACTGGATGTTCAAGGAAGCTCCATTGGAAACCAGCGACTCGACAACCGGTGTGTGGCCATTTTGAGTGGCGAGGTGAATGGCAGTCAATCCTTCATGATCACGGTCATCGAGAATCCCATTGATCTATAAAAACAAAAAAGAATGTGTAAATTATACATTAAAGTCGTATTATGTTAGATAGAGCACGGGTATTACTTGGAAATTCAACTAGCTTTTAAAAATACTATGTCCCTTTTGCAGCCAACATCAAATTCTGTAGAACTTTGCAGGAATTATGAATATGTCATGTATGTCCTATCTGTGAAATTTAAACATTAGCAGTGTCCTAGTATTCAAATTATGCAAGGAAACCCATTTACCTTCTAGACTTCACTGTCAGACACTATTGAGTGACTGACTGACATCTTTTGCTCTTTGGTAAATAACATACATAAAATGAGCTGTAACAGGTACATAAGCATTTGTCTACATCAATAACCCACTACTTGTAATGGCCAACATTAAACTGATTGAATCTTTGTGCAGCACAAACCATACGACCATTCGGTAAAAGGGTCTGAAAGTCAGACTATTACTTAGGTGATTGCGATCACTTAAGTCGATTCGACAACTAATGGTCGTTATTTTCCCACTAATAGCCAATCTCAAGCCCTTTCGTTTTGAGGGAAGTTCTAAATTAGTATTGTCTTTCAAATGCCGTTGGAATTTAAACTTTTCATTTTTTGGGCCAGCAAATGGGACACAGTACCTTTGAAGGCCAAATAATTATTACGAATACTTTCTTGATTTCATATTAGCCTACGCCTTGTAGAATCTGAATGTGCTCATTTCTAAGCCCAGAAACATGTGGATTCGAAATAAACTCCATTTAGCTATATCTACATTTTTAAAAATAATTTCAGAATCGTAATTAGACGCTTTTTTATCGTTTATATTAGCTCCTCACTATGTAGAGGATAGATTTATTACATACCTTTGCATGTTTTGCTAAGATGTCGGAAGAGTTGGTACTTCCTATCTTTGAAGATAGATGGAGTGGAGTATGTCCATTGCCATCCTTTAAATCAACTAGGGCTCCTTCCTCAAGCAGGACCTGAACAATATCAAGGTCACCCTTCATAGCAGCAATGTGCAAAGGAGTGTAGCCATTTCTGTCACCGATATTCACACTTATTCCTTGCGTTAGCAAATACTTCGTGACACCAAGATGACCCTCCTGGGCAGCACTGTGTAATGTAGTCCGATCGTCATTATTTCCCCTATTCACCTCAGCTCCTTGACTGATGAGATATTTGATGACATCAAGATGACCATTCTGAGCAGCACTGTGTAATGCAGTCGAACCTCCCTCATTTCCGCTATTCACCTCAGCTCCTTGACTGATGAGATGTTTTGTGACATCAAGATGACCATTCAGAGCAGCAACTTGAAATGCAGTGCTACCCCGATTATCTCCCCTCTTCACCTCAGCTCCCTGAGTTATGAGATGTTTGATGACATCAAGATGACCATTCTGAGCAGCAATGTGTAATGCAGTCCAACCTTCATTATTTCTGCTATTCACCTCAGCTCCTTGACTGATGAGATGTTTGGTGACATCAAGATGACCATTCAGAGCAGCAACTTGAAATGCAGTGCTACCGTCATTATTTCCTCTATTCACCTCAGCTCCTTGACTGATGAGATATTTGGTGACATCAAGATGACCATTCAGAGCAGCAACGTGTAATGCAGTCCAACCGTAATTATTTCCTCTATTCACCTCAGCTCCTTGACTGATGAGATATTTGGTGACATCAAGATGACCATTCAGAGCAGCACTGTGTAATGCAGTCCGACCTTTATTATTTCCCCTATTCACCTCAGCTCCTTGACTGATAAGATATTTGGTGACATCAAGATGACCCTCCTGAGCAGCAAGGTGTAATGCAGTCCAACCTTCATTATTTCCGCTATTCACTTCAGCTCCTTGACTGATGAGATGTTTGGTGACATCAAAATGACCATTCTCAGCAGCACTGATTAAGGCAATCCAATCCTTATTATTTCCCCTATTCACCTCAGCTCCTTGACTGATGAGATATTTGGTGACATCAAGATGACCTTTCTCAGCAGCTCTGTGTAATGCAGTCCGACCTTTATTATTTCCCCTATTCACCTCAGCTCCTTGACTGATTAGATATTTGGTGACATCAAGATGACCCTTCTGAGCAGAAAGGTGTAATGCAGTCCAACCTTCATTATTTCCGCTATTCACCTCAGTTCCTTGACTGATGAGATGTTTGGTGACATCAAGATGACCATTCAGAGCAGCAATTTGAAATGCAGTGCTACCCCGATTATCTCCCCTCTTCACCTCAGCTCCTTGAGTGATGAGATATTTGATGACATCGAGATGACCATTCTGAGCAACACTGTGTAATGCAGTCCAACCGTCATTTTGTCCGCTATTCACCTCAGCTCCTTGGCTGATGAGATGTTTGGTGACATCAAGATGACCATTCTGAGTAGCAAGGTGTAATCCAGTCAAACCTCCCTCATTTCCTCTATTCACCTCAGCTCCTTGACTGATGAGATGTTTGGTGACATCAAGATGACCATTCTGAGTAGCAAGGTGTAATCCAGTAAAACCTCCCGCATTTCCTCTATTCACCTCAGTTCCGTGACTGATGAGATGTTTGGTGATATCAAGATGACCATTCAGAGCAGCAAGGTGTAATGCAGTTGAACCGTTATCCTTTTCCCTATTCACCTCAGCTCCTTGGGTGATGAGATATTTGGTGATATCAAGATGACCTTTCTGAGTAGCAAGGTGTAATCCAGTCAAACCTCCCTCATTTCCTCTATTCACCTGAGCTCCTTGACTGATGAGATGTTTGGTGACATCAAGATGACCATTCTGAGAAGCAAGGTGTAATCCAGTCAAACCTCCCTCATTTCCTCTATTCACCTCAGCTCCTTGACTGATGAGATGTTTGGTGACATCAAGATGACCATTCTGAGTAGCAAGGTGTAATCCAGTAAAACCTCCCTCATTTCCTCTATTCACCTCAGCTCCTTGACTGATGAGATGATTGGTGACATCAAGATGACCATTCTCAGCAGCAATGATTAAGGCAGTCCAATCCTTATTATTTCCCCTATTCACCTCAGCTCCGTGACTGATGAGATGTTTGGTGATATCAAGATGACCATTCTGAGTAGCAAGGTGTAATCCAGTAAAACCTCCCTCATTTCTGCTATTCACCTCAGCTCCTTGACTGATGAGATGTTTGGTGACATCAAGATGACCATTCTGAGTAGCAAGGTGTAATCCAGTAAAACCTCCCGCATTTCCTCTATTCACCTCAGCTCCGTGACTGATGAGATGGTTGGTGATATCAAGATGACCATTCAGAGCAGCAAGGTGTAATGCAGTCCAACCTTCATTATTTCCGCTATTCACTTCAGCTCCTTGACTGATGAGATGTTTGGTGACATCAAAATGACCATTCTCAGCAGCACTGATTAAGGCAATCCAATCCTTATTATTTCCCCTATTCACCTCAGCTCCTTGACTGATGAGATATTTGGTGACATCAAGATGACCTTTCTCAGCAGCTCTGTGTAATGCAGTCCGACCTTTATTATTTCCCCTATTCACCTCAGCTCCTTGACTGATTAGATATTTGGTGACATCAAGATGACCCTTCTGAGCAGCAAGGTGTAATGCAGTCCAACCTTCATTATTTCCGCTATTCACCTCAGTTCCTTGACTGATGAGATGTTTGGTGACATCAAGATGACCATTCAGAGCAGCAATTTGAAATGCAGTGCTACCCCGATTATCTCCCCTCTTCACCTCAGCTCCTTGAGTGATGAGATATTTGATGACATCGAGATGACCATTCTGAGCAACACTGTGTAATGCAGTCCAACCGTCATTTTGTCCGCTATTCACCTCAGCTCCTTGGCTGATGAGATGTTTGGTGACATCAAGATGACCATTCTGAGTAGCAAGGTGTAATCCAGTCAAACCTCCCTCATTTCCTCTATTCACCTCAGCTCCTTGACTGATGAGATGTTTGGTGACATCAAGATGACCATTCTGAGTAGCAAGGTGTAATCCAGTAAAACCTCCCGCATTTCCTCTATTCACCTCAGCTCCGTGACTGATGAGATGTTTGGTGATATCAAGATGACCATTCAGAGCAGCAAGGTGTAATGCAGTTGAACCGTTATCCTTTTCCCTATTCACCTCAGCTCCTTGGGTGATGAGATATTTGGTGATATCAAGATGACCTTTCTGAGTAGCAAGGTGTAATCCAGTCAAACCTCCCTCATTTCCTCTATTCACCTCAGCTCCTTGACTGATGAGATATTTGGTAACATCAAGATGACCATTCTGAGAAGCAAGGTGTAATCCAGTCAAACCTCCCTCATTTCCTCTATTCACCTCAGCTCCTTGACTGATGAGATGTTTGATGACATCAAGATGACCATTCTGAGTAGCAAGGTGTAATCCAGTAAAACCTCCCTCATTTCCTCTATTCACCTCAGCTCCTTGACTGATGAGATGATTGGTGACATCAAGATGACCATTCTCAGCAGCAATGATTAAGGCGGTCCAATCCTTATTATTTCCCCTATTCACCTCAGCTCCGTGACTGATGAGATGTTTAGTGACATCAAGATGACCATCATGAGTAGCAAGGTGTAATCCAGTCAAACCTCCCTCATTTCCTCTATTCACCTCAGCTCCTTGACTGATGAGATGTTTGGTGATATCAAGATGACCATTCAGAGCAGCAAGGTGTAATGCAGTTAAACCGTTATCCTTTTCCCTATTCACCTCAGCTCCTTGGGTGATGAGATATTTGGTGATATCAAGATGACCTTTCTGAGTAGCAAGGTGTAATCCAGTCAAACCTCCCTCATTTCCTCTATTCACCTCAGCTCCTTGACTGATGAGATATTTGGTAACATCAAGATGACCATTCTGAGAAGCAAGGTGTAATCCAGTCAAACCTCCCTCATTTCCTCTATTCACCTCAGCTCCGTGACTGATGAGATGTTTGGTGATATCAAGATGACCATCCTGAGTAGCAATGATTAAGGCAGTCCAACCCTCATTATTTCCCCTATTCACCTCAGCTCCGTGACTGATGAGATGTTTGGTGATATCAAGATGACCTTTCTGAGTAGCAAGGTGTAATCCAGTCAAACCTCCCTCATTTCCTCTATTCACCTCAGCTCCTTGACTGATGAGATATTTGGTAACATCAAGATGACCATTCTGAGAAGCAAGGTGTAATCCAGTCAAACCTCCCTCATTTCCTCTATTCACCTCAGCTCCGTGACTGATGAGATGTTTGGTGATATCAAGATGACCATTCTGAGTAGCAAGGTGTAATCCAGTCAAACCTCCCTCATTTCCTCTATTCACCTCAGCTCCTTGACTGATGAGATATTTGGTAACATCAAGATGACCATTCTGAGAAGCAAGGTGTAATCCAGTCAAACCTCCCTCATTTCCTCTATTCACCTCAGCTCCGTGACTGATGAGATATTTGGTAACATCAAGATGACCATTCTGAGAAGCAAGGTGTAATCCAGTCAAACCTCCCTCATTTCCTCTATTCACCTCAGCTCCTTGACTGATGAGATGTTTGATGACATCAAGATGACCATTCTGAGTAGCAGGGTGTAATCCAGTAAAACCTCTCTCATTTCCTCTATTCACCTCAGCTCCTTGACTGATGAGATATTTGGTAACATCAAGATGACCATTCTTAGAAGCAAGGTGTAATCCAGTCAAACCTCCCTCATTTCCTCTATTCACCTCAGCTCCTTGACTGATGAGATGTTTGGTGACATCAAGATGACCATTCTGAGCAGCAATCATTAATGAAGTCCATCCTTCATTATCTCCCCTCACCACATCAGCTCCTTGACTGATGAGATATTTGGTGACATCAAGATGACCATTCTGAGTAGCAAGGTGTAATCCAGTCAAACCTCCCTCATTTCCTCTATTCACCTCAGCTCCGTGACTGATGAGATGTTTGGTGATATCAAGATGACCATTCAGAGCAGCAAGGTGTAATGCAGTTAAACCGTTATCCTTTTCCCTATTCACCTCAGCTCCTTGGGTGATGAGATATTTGGTGATATCAAGATGACCTTTCTGAGTAGCAAGGTGTAATCCAGTCAAACCTCCCTCATTTCCTCTATTCACCTCAGCTCCTTGACTGATGAGATATTTGGTAACATCAAGATGACCATTCTGAGAAGCAAGGTGTAATCCAGTCAAACCTCCCTCATTTCCTCTATTCACCTCAGCTCCGTGACTGATGAGATGTTTGGTGATATCAAGATGACCATCCTGAGTAGCAATGATTAAGGCAGTCCAACCCTCATTATTTCCCCTATTCACCTCAGCTCCGTGACTGATGAGATGTTTGGTGATATCAAGATGACCTTTCTGAGTAGCAAGGTGTAATCCAGTCAAACCTCCCTCATTTCCTCTATTCACCTCAGCTCCTTGACTGATGAGATATTTGGTAACATCAAGATGACCATTCTGAGAAGCAAGGTGTAATCCAGTCAAACCTCCCTCATTTCCTCTATTCACCTCAGCTCCGTGACTGATGAGATGTTTGGTGATATCAAGATGACCATTCTGAGTAGCAAGGTGTAATCCAGTCAAACCTCCCTCATTTCCTCTATTCACCTCAGCTCCTTGACTGATGAGATATTTGGTAACATCAAGATGACCATTCTGAGAAGCAAGGTGTAATCCAGTCAAACCTCCCTCATTTCCTCTATTCACCTCAGCTCCGTGACTGATGAGATATTTGGTAACATCAAGATGACCATTCTGAGAAGCAAGGTGTAATCCAGTCAAACCTCCCTCATTTCCTCTATTCACCTCAGCTCCTTGACTGATGAGATGTTTGATGACATCAAGATGACCATTCTGAGTAGCAGGGTGTAATCCAGTAAAACCTCTCTCATTTCCTCTATTCACCTCAGCTCCTTGACTGATGAGATATTTGGTAACATCAAGATGACCATTCTTAGAAGCAAGGTGTAATCCAGTCAAACCTCCCTCATTTCCTCTATTCACCTCAGCTCCTTGACTGATGAGATGTTTGGTGACATCAAGATGACCATTCTGAGCAGCAATCATTAATGAAGTCCATCCTTCATTATCTCCCCTCACCACATCAGCTCCTTGACTGATGAGATATTTGGTGACATCAAGATGACCATTCTGAGTAGCAAGGTGTAATCCAGTCAAACCTCCCTCATTTCCTCTATTCACCTCAGCTCCGTGACTGATGAGATGTTTGGTGATATCAAGATGACCATCCTGAGTAGCAATGATTAAGGCAGTCCAACCCTCATTATTTCCCCTATTCACCTCAGCTCCGTGACTGATGAGATGTTTGGTGATATCAAGATGACCATTCTCAGCAGCAATGATTAAGGCAGTCCAACCCTCATTATTTCCCCTATTCACCTCAGCTCCTTGACTGATGAGATGTTCGGTGATATCAAGATGACCATTCAGAGCAGCAAGGTGTAATGCAGTTGAACCGTTATTATCTCCCTTATTCACCTCAGCTCTTTGAATGATGAGATATTTGACAAAATCAAGATGACCTTCATGAGCAGCGAGTTGTATTGGAGTCCTCCCCTTATCATTTCCCCTATTCACATCAGCTCCTTGACTGATGAGATATTTGGTGATATCAAGATGACTATTGAAGACTGCACTGTTTAATGCAGTCAAACCGCTATTCTTTTTCCTATTCACCTCAGCTCCTTGACTGATGAGATATCTGGTGATATTAAGATGACCATTCTGAGCAGCAATGATTAAGGCAGTCCAATCCTTATTATTTCCCCTATTCACCTCAGCTCCTTGACTGATGAGATATTTGGTGACATCAAGATGACCATTCTGAGCAGCAATGAATATTGAAGTACAACCTTCATTATCTCCCCTCTCCACATCAGCTCCTTGACTGACGAGATATTTGGTGACATCAAGATGACCATTCTGAGCAGCAAGGTGTAATCCAGTAAAACCTCCCTCATTTCCTCTATTCACCTCAGCTCCTTGACTGATGAGATATTTGGTGACATCAAGATGACCTGCCTGAGCAGCAAGTTGTAATGCAGAGTAGCCGCCCTTGTCTTCTTTCTCCATAGTAGCTCCATGGCTGAGTATAACGTTCGTTGCTTTAAGACGTCCGAGTGATGCAGCAAGATGTAAGGGTGTATGTCCATCTGGAGTCGCCTTCTCCACATCAGCACCATGGTTTATGAGATACTCAACGACATTCCTCTTGCCATACTGGACCGCTATGTGTAAGGGTGTGTTTCCATCTTGGTCTGTCTGGTTTATGTTGGAACCCTGTTTTAGCAGTTTCTTTACGTTTTTTATTTTACCCCTCAATGCTGCCTGATGTAGATGTCTATTTTTGTCCCCCATACTTGAAGAAGAACCGGTTTACCTACATCCTACTACAGCACTGTTACTTGTAACCGTCTACTTTTCTCTTAAAGCTCGACTTTGAAATATCACGATTAAAAGTCTAAATCTTTATGTATGCAGATAGTCTCGTTGCAGTCTTCATGTTACAAGCATAAGCAAACACCACACTGATTTTTTTTTTCTCGCAAAGTGCAGTTGTTATTTTTGTCGTTTTCAACAACTTCCAAAGTTCTCTTAAAGCTGGACTTTGAAATGTCAAGATTAAAAGTCTAAATCTTTATGTATGCAGAAAGTTTCTCGATTTAGGCACCCGACGTCGGCTACTACGAGGTACTGGAGCGTGGAAACATTGCGCAGCTGACGTCCGTTCCCTTCGCGGCAGTGCTTTCGATTTTTCACGTCGGGGCTTTCGTCGGTCACGTGACCATTTTTTTTTAGATCAGGTGATTAAATCAGGTAAATCCGATACGAAAATTAACATAAGGATGACAGAAATAGAAAGTTAAAATGATAAAACAAAAAATAACATAAGAAAAGGTGATAGAAGAATAAACAAAGGATAGGAATAGGAAATAATAAAAACAAAGAATAGCATAAGAGAAGATGACAGAAGGAAGAAACAAAGAATAGCAAAAGGAAAGATAGACAGAGGAAGTGATAGAATGATAAAAACAAAGAATAACATAAGAGAAGGTGATAGAAGGAAGAAACAAAGAATAACATTAGGAAAGATAGAAAGAGGAAGTGATAGAATAATACAAACAAAGAATAACATAAGAGAAGGTGAAAGAAGGAAGAAACAAAGAATAACATAAGGAAAGACAGAAAGAGAAAGTGATAGAATGATAAAACAAAGAATAACATAAGAAAAGGTGATAGAAAAGAAACAAAAGATAGCAAGAGGAAATAACAGAATAATTAAAACAAAGAATAACATTAAAGAAGGTAATGAAAATGCACTCACGTTGAAGTTTTCACGGCGACGGGGATTCACGGAAATTGCCCCCGACTCCCGTTGTGTGATTTGGAAGGGAACGTGGGCCCAAAAGCTCACGCATGCACAGGGGATAAATATGACGTCACGCGTAGTAGCCCACGTCGGGTGCCAAAAATCGACGACGGCGACGACGATGATAATTGCACCTGTATTTGGCACCGCTTCAAATACTATTGTGCATGTGTACACTCCATGAATTATAACCTCCTCTCTGTTATTCAGTTTTGCTACAAAATAGAATTCACGAAGTAAAAGAGGCTTCCTGGCTTATCTCTTTACAACTATAGCCAAACAAAGTATTGAACTCTATTATTTCGGGGGTGGGGGGATTTCGTTCTAAGCGGAATGAATTGTAGAGACTGGTGTATACTTGCAAAATAAAAAAACAATTTCCCGACTTTGATAGTATTAGAGATTCGATTATAAATTACTTCAAAAACGAAAAGTATATTGCAAATTCGAATTGTAGAAATAATAAATTCACAAGAAAATTGTTTCAATTCAGGAATTTGTTTACATAAAATTAGATTTTTTTTCTGTATTTTGTTTTCTTTCCATGAATATCAGAAATGAATTATTAATTTGTTAGTTTTCTGTTAACTCAACAGTTCAACAATACTTGTATCTTGAGAAGCAAAATTTTATTTATGTTATAAATGTAAATTACCTTGAATCAGGGGGGAAAATACACAGGGGCTTGGGGCGAATTAGCCCCCGAAATGCCCAAAAGAACCCCCGAAAGTAAAAAAAGAGCCCTTAAAATTGGCATAGAGTTCAATGCAAAACAAATTAAAGAGTGTTATTTTCATGCAAGCAAGCTTGAAAAGTAGCCCCCGAATTTTCTTAATTAATTTTTTCCCTGCCTTGAATATATATTTGTTAATTTGTTTCAAATGAAAATCAATAAAATCCCTGTGGAGGGAAAAATATGGAGAAAAAGAACAATTCTAACATAGATTGTTCTCGAAAACCTGAAGGCTTGTCTGATGCTTGCTCGACATAGCAACAAATAATTAATGCAGATTCCAATTCCAAGTAATGTAGTTCTTTCATCATTAATAACAGGTTATTAAATTTTACCTTTTCACGAGGTCGACCCAAGAAAATTAATATCCATAACATGTAAATACGTTAGTAAACTGGTATATTGCCCAGTTACTGCCATCTATGAATATCATTTGTTTTGATTAACGCAAGTAGAGTTATTCATATTATCATCCAATTTTCTCTAAGTCTTCAGCACTGCATATCATATATATCTATTCATGAATAGGACTTTTAAAGAGAGAGAGACAGAGAGTGGGTTGTAACACAGAAATCGAAACTGAAGGAGAAAACCAATCACACGTCACACACGTAGCACTGATTGATATTTGTATTCCATAAAACGAAGTTAATATGCAACTTAATTGCACTGTTATTTGCGTCTTATCTTTTAAATTCGATATCATATAGAATACTGTTCAAACAATGGCAATGTTTGTTCATTGAAGTTGGCAAATCCTTAATATTATGCTGACATTGCCTTGTGTCGTTGTTGAACGTTAACCAACAAAGAAGAGATAACTTAAGAATAACGTAATAAGGTAACCGACAAAGACTAAAAATAGATTTGAAACATAATCATGATTGGAATATTGGGAAAATATTTGATTGTTCCGTTTATTTGGTTGTAATTGTACATTTTTTTTCGAGCATGATATATGCTTCTAAATGTTTGTATATCCCATTTGATAAACATTTATAAAAACTTGCATTCATCTTTTTTTTCCCCTTCTATTTAATATATTATGTAGAACTCTTCCAAAGTGAATTGAATATTATTTTACAATTTTAGTAGTATCACACCAAAAATTGACCATTTCATCTTTGACAAAATTAAACCCGGTAAGGGGGGGGGGGGGGGGGAGGGAGTGAGGTAATAAAAACAACAGTCCTTCTAATATTAAAAAATGAAGTGAAATGAAAATTTCATGCAATGGGACATTAATTGTTTAGGTTGTTGTTTTCCTTGTTCTACTACGGTAGATGTACAACAGGACGATGGTAAATAATTTTTCATATTAAATTACATTTGAGGTAAATATGTGCCTTTAAGGACATCAATGATTGGTCGGTGCTCGAATCCACGACCTCTTTTTTTTTAATAAACAAATATTTAGAGTCTCTACAAAAGTAAAATGGTCAATTGAAACAGGGACTTTTAATCGCCTTCAAAGTGTCACAAGTTCCACTTGGAGTCTGCAGATGTTACAACTTGGCAACACTAGATTTCAGCAAATCAATGAGTAAAAGTGGAGCCCATTACATGTAGCCTTGCAGTAAAAAGCTGGAGGCCGTTCCCTTCAATTCATGTACAAAGGGTACAAGGGTGTGTTAGATACAACTCCATCACTGTCATACTTTTGTTCTCGGTAAGCTCCGGCAATACATGTACTGAAGATCTCGTGAACCGGTAAATTTTATCCAGTAACAAACAAATTATCACATGGAAAGGTGCATTTAAAAAAACGTTAGTGAACTGGTCAATTGCCCAGTTTTTGTCATCTATGAATATCCTTTGTTTTGAATAACATAAGTCCAGTTATTCATCTCATCATTCAATTTTCTAAGTCTTCAGCAATAAATATCATATATATATATATATATATATATTGATAATTATGATGTTTAAAGATAGAGAGATAGAAATAGAGTGGGATTCGTCGCACAGAAATCGGCACAGAAGGAGACAATGATTCGAACACGTCGCGCACGTAGCACTGTTGGTTGATATTTGTAAAAGTTCTAAGAAGACTAAATTGCTCTGTTATTTGCGAATCATTTTCAAACTTCGACATTTGTATAACAACTCACCCTACTTCTAATTGTGGGGTCTGCTTGATGTTCTGCGTCCTAACAAAACGCCCCCAGTGGCGGATCCAGGATTTGCCGATAGGGGGGGGGGGGGGGCTAAAATTTGAAAATCGCGCCGACCAATATTTTGCTCAATGGGGGGGGGGGGGGGGGGGGGGGAGGGTAGTGAGCACAATTTTTGTTTTCGTTTTTGCCCCGGAAATTTGAAGATCTCGCAGACCGTTATTTTCGCTCAGTGAGGGGGGGGGGGGGTAGTGTGAGCACTAACCGTCGCCCCCCCCCCCGGGATACGCGCCTGCCCATCCCGCCAGTTAGGCTAGACTACGACATTATAAGCCTAGGCTCTTACTGTAGAATGGGACGCCCTCTCCGTTTACAGCATCAACAAACTTGTGGACAGTGTACCACGACGTCTGAAATCACTGATCCATGTCAGGGGATGCCATACTTGTTAATAGTCGACTTGAAAGTTTAATATGAGACATCTTTTTATAAATGAATTCTCCTCGAATATGTGTTCTCCCTTAAATTGCCAAGGTTTAACATCTACAACGGGACAGTATTGTTTTATGCCTCCAAATCCAGATCTGTTTTCTAGCAGAATACGGTTTTTAAAAAATGTTACCTGCAGTTGGATTTTCATTCTGATATGTTTAGAAGAGATTAATCAGTAAAGTTCTGTAAAGATATTAAAGGGAGTGTGTCATGACGGGACTATGTGTCTTTCCCGTGGCCCTACTCGGGGCCAATCGGGTATAATACGACTACGGACGACGCAACCGCAGCATTCACGTGCGTGCAACATGCGTGCGTGCGAAACCGAAGCGTGAGGAGAACTTCGGTCTGTTTCGCGAACGCTAGCGCGCGCCGACCCAGTTTAGCGCGCGCTGACCCAGTTAATCAAGTACATTCGCTTACTTGCAGTTATCCAAAAGAAGACGTAGATGGCGTTAACCAGTATTTCCCATGATACACTCCCTTTAAACGTTTTCTAAGAAGAACTAGAAATGCAATCGTGTCACAACGATGTGCGTGCAATGACGCCATGTTTATACGTGTCAAACGAAGGAGCTACTCTCGGACTATCCAGAGCAATATGTAAGAAGTCTGTAGCTTCTGTGATAAGTGGAGATAGTTAGGGCGAAAGAAAGGTCACCAAAACCTTTGTTCAAATGCGATTTACTCACAATTTTCTGCGTGAACATATACCATACTTGGTATCATTCGAAAGGGCACTTCAGTGCGGTCAGTTTGAAGCCATTGTTATCTGCGCAAAACGTACTGCACGCATCAAACGCGCTATTACGTAAAGCATAGTAAATTCATCATTTTTGGCGATAACTTAGCAAAGAGGGCATTACAATTTACTAAACTTAGCAGACAGTTGTCACGTATATGGATACATGTGTCTGCCAAGTTTCATTGCGGTAGGTATAAAGATCACCGGTTTAGAGCAAGTTGAAGTTATTTCTCAATTTTCTTGAAAATGGCGAATTTGGAGGGCAATTTTCTCAAATTTGGTCAGTGATAGGGTATATAATTTTGTATATGGCTGGAAAGGGCATGTCTTCAAGTATCTAAATCCAAAAAAGGGTACGGGTTTGCCAAGCCATTATGGAGATACGGCCACAGAGAGAAAGCCAATTCCCAGAACTTTAGAGGGCGCTATTTATGTTGTGCAAAGCCATTGGAGCGTGAAATTTGGCATGGCTATGTGCAATTATAAGCCAAACATACTGTAAGATTTTAATACAAAACGGAATTTATATGAGAAAGTTATGGCAGTTTTAGATTATTTAGGGGTCAATTTTTCAAGAATTTGAGAGACTGTTGACGGAGACGGTTTCAGATTTGAATTTTGAGTATGAAGATGGCATTTTGAAGGGCAAGTTATGCATCGCAGATTAAAGAACATCTCTTAGACTATCTAGAGGAATTTGTTAGAAGTTTGTAGGATCAAGGATAGTGGATATAGGAAGGACGAAAGAAAGGCCTTAAAATGGACCAGAAACGGACAAAATGGCACCTGGACGGTTATGCATGAGTGATTTCGAAAATCGAAAAAGTAGGTGACCTTGATGAGATACTAGAGACTATGCCTATGAAATTTGAAATGAAATGGACATGAGAAAAGCACCTAACTAGGAATAACAAACACTATGTGCAAAACGAATGCGATTTCCGGACGATAAGGAAAACCAGGATAAGAATATTAATGGGGCAGAATGTGAACGAAAACAAGGCAATGACGAAGGTCGTCATTGCAAAAATCATAGTGTCACAAACATTTCACGAAGAGATTATTCCAATGTCATAGGCAACAGTGTATATACAGTGCGTCCCAGAAAAAACGAAACCGAGAATTATCGATGTGTTATCATAACTTAATCACAATAATAATTAATAAATGACACATATTTCTAAAGCTTAGATCCTCTTCTGTAATTTGATGCAACTCATATGATGCATTTTTCACGCATGAGTGATTAAAAGCAATTCGAAGAGAGGAAACCAAAAAATCATTTGGCGGGCGATATCTGAATTTCAAAGAGAAAATCACATTTCGAAAAAGTTCATCTTCTGCCCTTTCATATGACACCTCAATCAGGAAAAATTGAGCCAGGAATAACAAAGTTATGTTTGTTTAAAGCCCCACTGTCCTACTTGTAGCTACTTGCTCCCTCTATATAGAAAACTTCCCCGATCGGTGCCTGTTGGTCCCCCATGATCCTCTTTTTCCTCGTTATTTGAGAGTTGAGTTGATGAGATAGCCACCTGTCAGTGATCTCGCTGTGTGGTCTAATCCCTCCTAGCCACACTAGTGTTGATAAGCTTCAAAGTACAGTAATGCTTGCATTTCCATAATTCGTTTTCACTGGCTGCCTGCCGACTACCGTAGCAACAGAGTTGACAAAAGACTTAACTCTGTTTCGTTGACGATCAGCCACGCACAAAATTTTGTTGGCTTTTGATTGGTTGAGAGCTCGTCACATGACCAGAAATATTTGACCTATTTTTAGAAAGTACTATATGAGAGTACTATTTGGGTTAACTATTTGGGAGTTGAACAATCTTAATTTAATGAAAACAAAATATTTTAAATCTTTTTAGATAAAAATTGACATTTTTATTGTTCTAATTTTTTTTCTTTTTTTAAATAAATTTTTGATGCAGGATATAAAACAAATATACCATGCCTTCTATTCGAGGTACTGGTTAATACCCCCTTAACATACACAGATTTTTCTTACGAGTTCTAACGGATTGCCAACTCGTAGTCAATCGCAAGCATCCGTAAAAAACTCGCTGGTATCCGTAAAAAGCTTGTCACAACTCGCAACAACTCGCAGGCACTCGTAAGGATCCGTGAAAAGACAGGGAAATTTGTTGACATGTCAAAAATCTTCTTACGATTGTCCACGGATTTATTTGTCCGTAAATAACTTGTAAATAGCTCGTAACAATCCGTAAGTATCTTAAACCGCTCGCAACAATACGTAACCATCCGTAAACTGCTCGCAAGATTCCGTTAACGACTCATAAAGATTTCTTTAACGATTTGTTTTGGTTGTTTTAAAAATTGTTTACGGATTACTTACGGATTATTACGGGTGCTTACGTGTTGTTTACGATTTCATTCGGGTCGTGTTACGATGGCTTTACGGATTGTTACGAGTTATTGCGAGCACTTAACGTGTACTTTACAAATGGATACGTATACTTTACGTATTCTTACGTATTCCTTACGTTTTTGGGAAAAAGTATAAAAGCTGCAAATTTGAACACTTCATTTTCAGTTGTTATTTTTTGGTTAAAATTCGTAAGGACTCGTAAATACTCGTAACTAACTCGTAACTATTCGTAACAACACGTTAACAGGTCGTTACTAACACGTAAGTGCTCTTAGTTATCCGTGACAACTTGTAACAAATCGTGGAATTCTGCCGTAAGTATATCGTAATAATTCGTAATAATCCGTAACAAACCGTAAATAGCTCGTAATAATTCGTAACGATTCTTAAATCGGTCGTGAAAGTGGCCAAATCGTAAGGATCCGTAAAAGATCTGTGAATTTGTGCGATCCGTAAGGACTCGTAAGAAAAATCCGTGTTTGTGAAGGGGATATTAACTATGGGCCTCGGTGACTCTAAAAGTACCATTTGCTAAAGTACTAAAGTACTATTGGAGTCACCTCTTGCGCATAGTTTTAACCAGAACCTCTCAAGGCAGTGTACATTTGTATAATATTTACACATACACACACGCACACGCACGCATATATGCACAATATATATATAAATATATATATATGTGTGTGTGTGTGTTCGCGTGCGTGTGTGTGCGTGTGTGGGTGCGTGTGTGTATGTGTATTTATGTCCAAAGCAAAGGGTGTTATAATTTCAAACGTTTCAAAAATTATTACATTTTCTTTGTTTTTTATTTTATTTATGGAAACTGCCCCCTACCCTAGCCCCCGCTGCGCTGCGTACAGACATAGTTCAGTGACAAAGCAATGGCCTCGTAACTGTGAGGCCCCAGGATCAAAACCGTGTTGATGTGCTATATTAGTGCCCTTTTGTGGGGCAAAATTATTATTCAATAAAATCTGAGAATGTATACTATTATCTAGATCTATTAGGAATAAATTATTTTTTAAATAATTCCATAAATTGGGGTAAAACAAAAATATTCCAACTATATGAGCGACAGTGTATAAGGGCATCCACACAGAAACATATTACTATCATTATAATTTGAATGCTGGTGTGAGGAAATAAGATTTTCAGGAGGAAATTGGCAATTTATATTATCAATATACTAAGAAAACAAGTAGGTGGACAGTGAGGCAATGACGTCATAGACTCATGAGTGAGTTGCCAATTTGTCTTGTGATTTTCAAAGTTGTCCATGTCATTAAACATTCATAGCTTTCAAATTATCCGAATTTGCTCAAACTTTTTTGATCTGATTTTTGTGCTTCTATTGAAAATAAGTTATTTTTGGAGTGGACTTGCCCTTTAACTTTCCGTCACAACTGGAATATTACTTGTTCAAAAACGCTTTCTGATGTCATTTAAACAGCATTATTGCACTTCATCAAATTTTAATTCCAATACTGTACTTTATCATGATTTTGCTTTCATTGCTCTGTAATTGATATTGATAATGAATGATTATGATAAATCTTGTCCTTATTTATATATTTCTTTAGTTAACCCTAATGAGGCCGGGGGGCATTATGCCCCCCCCCCCTCCACGATTTGTTCTGATTGTTCGAGAACTCATATGGATGGCGCCCTACCGCTCGCTGAATTTTTTCTTTAGAGTCTTGCGCATCTTTTGAAACAATATTTTTGAAAATCGGACCTACAGTTACAAGGTCACGTGACCTTTTGTCTTTGCATGTCAGCCCGAAAACGCTCAATTTCGTGATTTGTGTACAAAACATATGGGAAAATCATTTTTCCTAAAAATAGATCAAACATTGGTTACTGGGTCTTGTTTGATGTTTAGGTGGTCGTTTTGGTAGTCAAAATAGTTGAATTGTAGTTAGAAATGAAATAAAACATTAAAACCAATAAAATACATAAGTTAAAAAAACAATGAAATGCATAAGAAATTATCAAAACAAGAGAAAACATAAGGAATAAGCTGGCTCTTCCAAAAAGATTTGACGTAGTATTATTCCAAATGGTCTAATAAATATATGTAGTGAAAAAGAATGCTTAAATATGAATAATATATGATTTATGGGTAAAAAAATGTATGACCTTATTTGCATAAATTACTATAAATATGCAAATGAGTGAATTTTTCAAAAAATTGAAATAATCATAGTATTCTATACACTTCACTTGACATGCGTGCAAATTTTCGCGGAGATCGGCCGAGTTCTCAAGGGGGGCCATAATGCCCCCCCCCCCCCCCGGCCGTACTAAGACCTCAAATAGCCCGGCCTTTTTAGGGTTAATGAATAATGCGTAATTTTGTTGTTTTATTATTGTAAAGCGCATTGATATTTTCTTGAAGATGGAATGAACTTTATGGGCCTAGGTTATTATAATTATTATTAATAAGCTCTGCCTCTTGAATATTTTTTGACACTTTTATGTTTTAATCGATGCTTTTTATCACATGCCACGGCAAGTGACATGACCATGCATGTTACTAGTTATTAGTCTGTTCGAATTTGTTGATCGGTAATAGGTGGACTCGATTACACTGACTGATTACCAATAATTTTTTTTGTTACGGCTGGGCCCTGTCTTACAAAGAGTTGATATTAATCGCAACTTATTTGCAATTGATATCAATCGCAACTATGTACATAAGAGATGGGAGAATGCAAAATTGCGATTGATTTGAGGACTTGAAATTGATTTGGATCAATCGCAACTCTTAGTAAGACAGGGCCCTGAACTAAAAATGTTTGCCAGATGAAACTGTTTCCGAACTTGCATTTATTCATACATGTAAGTTTTTATCTACACGCTTGGGTAAATATTTTTTAAAAAATGAATAAGGAAAAGTGAGAATTCCCAACGGAAAACATGATATTTGATAAGGAAAACTTGTTTTTTTTTTTTTTTTGCTAGACTGAATACCCAGACGATAACTTCAGGGATATTCAATTAAAAAAATAAATACTGGTTTATTCTTAGACCATCTACATGAACATATTAATCTATAACCAAAATTGTAATATTTATAGGGCTCATCCGTGACCTAAATATACGTAGCCTAATACAAGACATCTAGAACATCGTTCATCTTCGTTTTTTGTGTTTGTATAAAATTATTGTTTTACATTTTCAAAGAGGAAATATCAATATGATATTAGCCCTTATATCGTAAAATGCCTGCCCGCCAAAGTATCAATGATATTGGTATTGGTATGAGTCTCAAAACGTGAGCTCAATCACTTCGCGCGTTCGCAAGATGGCCCACCTGTAACCGTATGCTTCCACGTATGATTTGAAGAAAAAAATAGAAGAAATAATCTACATCAAATGAGGAACAGCTATGGATACAAATTATTCATGACAATGTGTTAAGGGTTAGCCTGTTAGGGCCGTTCTTTTTAATGGTGTTCCCCGCTCAAACGGGTCATTAGTATATGTGTATAATACTATTCAGCCAGCAAACCTACTGAGATAACTTTGGCCCGCTTTACAAATCAATTTAAAACCTCTTGTGAGAAAGAATTCAACAGGAGATAGCCGATAGTTGAACTATTTACAATATAAAAATGGCGCCCACCACTAGATGACGCTCAAGATTGCACCATATTCTGTGTGCTAAATTCGAGCATTGACTTTTCGGGTCTATACTACTCTCAAAAGAGCTACAATGACTGTACATGTTTATTTGTGAAGACGTTTTCATTCAACGAATACTTTTTTTTATTTAAACATGCGTAGATGATGTCTACTAAACATTACATGAAGCTAACTGCACCACACCATGAAAACTCATTACTGATATCGTTTGCCAACAAGCATTATGATAAAAATGCCTACAAATAAAATATCATGAAACAGCAATGGTAGCTAAGTTGCAAACATCATTCGACAAAAAATTAATGTTAGCCAATTACAATTTACAACAAAGAACTAATTACATTACTTTCGAAATGTATTATTATTATTATTGCCTCTTGCATCATTAAGACACGTACAGTGAAACCTGATTCAGTCACCTCCTGTATAAAAAGACCACCTGTCTATAAATGATGCATTTTAGATAGATATTTCCCTTGAAAAGACTTGGCCATTGATATATGAATTACATAAACATGTACACAACGATTGCCCTGCCAATTTATTATTTTTTTTATCTGATGTTCTTCCACACTGGTGATGTAGCCATACAATTAGAACCGTTTTGTATACAACCTTAAATTTACGCATAGGTTAATGTAGGTTAACTTTACCTAATGTATATGATCATTGTAGCAATAGAACTGAACAGTCTCTGTAATACCTTGCAATAAAGAAAATATATTCTGTAATTATTGTCTTATTTACATGATCATTCTAGCAACAGAACTGAAACAGTATTCATACGACAAACTATATATTCTGTAATTATTATCACATATATACGGGTTATTGTAGCAATAGAAAACGGAATTCAAAAGACCTTACAATACAGAAAAATGTATTGCGATTATCGTTGGGGCAATAGAACTAAACCAGTATTCATACAGCCTTACGATAACGACAATTAACTTCTGCAATTATCATCATATTTGAGTGATTATTATAGCAAGAGAACTGAAACAGTCTTCATCCAACCTTGCTATAAAGAAAATACATTATATAATTGCATTCTTATGCACTTGATTATTGTAGCAACATAATTGAAACAGTATTTATACAACCTTACGTAAAAGAAATATTGAATGCGATTATTATCTAATGTACATTGTCATTGTTGAAAAAGAACTGAAACAGTATTCTTACAACCTTAAAATATTATTATCATATGTAAATGACTATTGTAGCAATAGAAGTGAAACAGTATTCATACAACCTTACAATTACACAAACTATTTATCCTGTTATTACTTTATCATGTTTATGATTATTGTAGCAGCAGAAGTAATAGAGTATTCATACAAACTTACAATGAAGAAAATATCTTCTGTAATTACAATCTTATGAAAATGATTATTCTGGTAATAGAATTGAAACGGTATTTATACAACCTTAATATGAAGTAAATGTGGACTGCAATCATAATTAAATGTACAGTATTCATATACGACCTTAGAATGAGGAAAATGATTTTCTGTAATTATCATCATATGTACATGTTTATTGTAGCAATAGAACTGGAACAGTATTCAAACAACCTTGAAATAAAGAAGATATTTTCTGTAATTATCATCATATTTAAATGATTATTGTAGCAATAGAACTGAAATAGTATTTAAAAAACCTGGAACATTTATTATGAAATCACATTCTTATGCACATGAATTTTCTAGCAATAGAATTTACAAGGTATTTATACAACCTTGCTACAAATGAAATATTGACTGCAATTATTATCTTATGTACATTGTCATTGTTGAAACAGAACTGAAACAGTATTCATACAAGCTTACAATAAACAATATCTACTGACATTATTATCATATGTTAATGATTACTGCAGGCTGCAGCAATAAAACTGAAAGACTTTGTAATTATTATCATAAGTATATACATTTTTTAGCAACGGAACTAAAACAGTATTTATTCAACCTTGCAATAACGAAAATATATTCTGTAATCAAAATCTTATGTACATGATTATTCTAGTAAAAGAATTGACAAGGTATATATAAAACCTTAAACTAAAGGAAATATTGACTGCAATTATTATCTTATGTACATTGTCATTGTTGAAGCAGAACTGGAACAGTATTCATACAACCTTACAATAAACATTTTCTCCTGATAATATTATCATGTATATATATATGATTTTTTTTGGCAAAAGAACTAAAACGGTATTCATACAACCTCGCTATAACGAGAATATATATTCTGTAATCAAAATCTTATGTACATGATTATTCTAGTACAAGAATTGACAAGGTATATATACAACCTTAAAATAAAGGAAATATTGACTGTAATTATTATCTAATGTACATTGTCACTGTTATAACAGAACTGAAACAGTATTTATAAAACCTTACAATTAACAATATAACAATATTCTGATATTATTATCATATGTATATGATTATTGTAGAAATAGAAGTGAAACAGTATTCATACAACCTCACAATCAAACAAACTATTTATACTGCTATTATTTTATCATATATATATATATATATATATATATGTGATAATGGAGCATTACTACTAGAGCAGTATTCATACAACCATGCAATAAATAAAATAATGTCTGTAATTACAATCTTATGTAAACGATTAATCTGGTAAAATAATTGTTGAAACGGTATTTATACAACCTTGATACAGGTATAAAGAAAGTATAGACTGCAATCATAATCTTATGTTCATGATAATTGTTGAAACAGAATCGAAACAGTAATCTTACAACCTTAGAAAAAGGAAAATAATTTTCTGTAATTATCATTATATGTAAATTATTATTGTAGCAATATAACTGAAACAGTATTCATACAACCATGCTATAAAGACAATTTATTACAAAATTGCATTCTTATATACATGATTACTGTACTAACAGAATTGAAACAGTATTTATACAATCTTGCGATAAATAATTATTATCTAATGAACATTGTTTTTTGTGAAAACAGAAGTGAAACATTTTTCATACAAGCTTATAATAAACAATATCTACTGATATTATTATCATATGTTAATGATGATTGTAGCCACAGAAGTGAAAGAGTATTCATTCAAACTTACAATAAAAAAAATATCTTCTGTAATTATGAACACATAATATATATGGTATTGTAGCAACGAAATTAGAGCAGTATTCATACAACCATGCAATAAAGAAAATATTGTCTGTTATTACAGTCTTATGTAAATGATTATTCTGGTAATAGATTTGAAACGGTATTTAAACAACCTTAATATAAAGTAAATATGGACTGCAATCATAATCTTATGCACATTGTCATTGTTAAGACAGAACTGAAACAGTATTCGTATAAATTTATAATAAACAATATCTACTTATATTTTCATAATTGTAAATAATTATTGTAACAATAGAAGTAAAACAGAATTCATACAACTTTACAATTAAACAAACTATTAATACCGCTATTACTACATCATGTTTTTGATTATTGTAGCAGCAGAACTGAAATAGTATTCATACAAACATTCAATATAGAAAATATCTTCTGTAATTATTATCATACATATATATGATATTTTAGCAACAGAACTAGAACAGTATTCAATCATCCTTGCAATAAAGAAATATATTCTGTAATTACAATCTTATGTACATGATTATTCTGATCGATTCCTTAATTCTCCCAACTATATTACTATAATTTAATTTAATTTTAGGTGAATGTAAAACGTCACAAAGTGATGAACTGCTCTATAGACCATTCCAAATATTTAAGCGTTTTTTAAGCCTGTTTTATGTCTTATTTTCATGGGAAAACGGTTGGGAAAATTCAAAAAAAATTGGTTGGGAGAAATTATTGTAAGAGAGTGTTGCACAGTGACACGTTAAAAGAAAACCATAAATATCGTTGTGGTTTGAGAATTTTGTCATGATGTTTTGCATGTTAGAGGGTAAGTACAGTAGAAGGAATATAAGAAGTAACATTTCGTACAAAAATTACGCAGTTTGTTCATGAACCTTCAACAATGTTACCGGTTCACTTTAATACTCCATATCTAAACCATCTTCTTATACATGAAATATAATTAAAAAAGAAATCATTATCACATCTTAACGACATGACTAACATCAGCATTGGGTAAGGAAGATACAGCAACTTCTAGATTCAGGCTGAGAATCATGCAGACCTAGAATATATGTTTTTCATGACGTAGGCTTCTCAGCTGAATGCATAAATCCAGACGATCCCTTCTCGGTCGTGGGATGATAATAAACCTTTCAATGACAGGGTTGCCTACTTCTTTGACTCCCATGCTTGTCGGACTTGTGCAAAGGTGCTACTTACTAAAACGGAATAGTTAAGGAGAACAAAGAAAGTGAAATAGCTTGGGTATTTGGACTTGTTACCAACTGATGGTTCTCATAAACATTTGGGGAATAAAAGAAGGAAATTCAATAATTTGCTGGATCCTTACAATAATAAGACAACTTTGTTTCCACAGAATAATTCTATCTCTTTTAACTCAAGTGTATTAAATGGGTCCTTGGCAATGATGAGGTAGTATTCGAAATATTTCAAGCACAAACAACATCGCTTCTTTGACTCCTAAAGGTGAAAATCTTTTCTTAGTTATTGGATCTGCCTTTTATTTGGTATAAGTGCGTACAAAAGTATATTATCGTTCCATCTTTCTAACAATATAAGGGAACTGTTTAGTATACAAGCCCAAAAGAGTAGAATATGGTTCTTACGTTCATGTAGGATGACCTCAGCTGTGTGGCCTAAACCAGCATTTTGTAATGCTAGATGAAGTTCATCTACCTGGTCATGAGGTCGAACCCTCCGTCTCCAATCACGTAGCAT
Organism: Strongylocentrotus droebachiensis; assembly: GCA_035222895.1. NCBI lineage: Eukaryota > Metazoa > Echinodermata > Echinoidea > Camarodonta > Strongylocentrotidae > Strongylocentrotus > Strongylocentrotus droebachiensis. The sequence goes on from JAVYIG010005846.1 coordinate 69,891, forward strand.
CTCACAAAAGCCTGATCTTGAGACACAATCAAATGACAAGTCTGGGCGGTTGAGGTATTTGTCTACAGCTGAGTAAGAGACGCCAAGCTGGTAGCCAAGGGACTTTAAATCCTTTAGTGAATGGACCACATCTGTCAGGATCTCGATAAGATTGTTGGATACATACTGCAATCGACCCTGCCTGCAGATAAAATCATAACATTCGGCGGGAAATCATATTTTAAGATATCGAAATGTATAATGTTGCGAATTTGGTTATTTGCGTTATTATATCCATCTGTTATTCATTATATTTGAGAAAATTGCAAAAAAACAAGTAAATGAAATTCTAGTTGACGGAGGGTTTGTGCATTACTTTTAAATTATTGACAGGAATCCTTGTCCTTTTAATAGATAAACCACCCTTATCTATAAACCGAGAATCGACTGCCAAAATTAGGTTGTCGACCAGTAGCCATACTAATTACAGGTAATTATAACTTTGTAGTGATAGGTTACGCTTTAGGAATGATAAATGCCTGGTATAATAATTTTGATCTATGTCACAATTCTGAATCAAATTTTAAAAAGTATTAGCTTAATGGACATTGTTCTAATAAACATATATTACATTTCACGTAACACTAATTGTTACAAGAATGAGCGATGCATGCGTGGATTATGATATTCGTTTACTTACGAATCTGTGTGATCGACTGCATAATCTAGTTCATCTGCATCAAACGGAATAAAGAAATACAATAGGACTAATTCATGTTTTGTTCCGTATTCGGACTTCGTATGTATTTAATATTGATGATGTATTTTTTTAGAGAAAAATTAATCATAATTCAATGAATTCGTTTTTAAGGTCTCAAGAATGTCACAAAATGCAAGACCCACATTCAGAAGATACGAGAAGAAAAAGAATTTGTTTAATCGATAAATAATACCAACTCCCCTTAGCAACTGTTTCATATGATACTAATGTGCTCATGTCATGTCAATCTATCATCGATGTAAACACCGAGAAATTTAGTAAAAGAAACAAGATTTGTAGCTTGTCCATTAAAATGAATTATCAAATTATCATCTTCAACTTTTCTTTTTGTTAATAACATAAATTGAGTTTAATCAATATATATATAACTAATTTATTATTTAACAACCAATCATTCAATTTATGTAATTCGACATTAAATGTATCTAATAACATGTTCAGATTACTTCCAGACATGAACACACTGGTGTCATCTGCAAAAAGAATAAATTGTAAGAGTTTAGAAGAAGTAATGATATCGTTTATATAAACCAAGAAATTAAAGGACCCAATATGGACCCTTATGGATCCGCATCGAATTTGCTTATTTGAAGATTTATGATTATTGATAACTACAAACTGAGACCGGTCTAACAAATAACTCTTAAATAATAATAATAATACATTTCCACGAATTCCATAATCTTCCAATTTGCTCAACAAAATATAATGATCTAATAATAATGTATCGAAGGCTTTGCTCAAATCGAGAAACAATCCAACCATGTGTTTTAATGTGATGCAAGTTGTGTATAAATGTGTACGGAGAAAAAGAGTTACGAAAGAGGGGTTTATTTTTACTTTAAAGGACACACTATATAGGGTTACCTTCCATTGAAATGATATAGTCTCTTTCTGCACGTGTTGCTGACCCTTGCAGTATGTCGATATGGACGTTCTTCTTTCCTTTCTCTTCAGGAGAGAAGTGAAGCTCGAAATTCAAAGGGCTGCACTTTCCACTTAGTATACTCCTTATTGGTACCTTGGTTCGAATTGCAGGGAAATAATAATAATCATAATCATAATCATTATAACATAATAACAACCACCACTACAACAATGATCATATAATAATAATGAATATTAAACAGAGATCTGTCTGTTACCGTGATATCTAAACAATTCTGTTGTATGATTTCTGAACAGGGCTCACCTAAACACAATTTAAATGTGAGACATATCATTCGTTTAGATGTTTGCGTTGTTTGAAAGTACGTCCGAATTCGTTTTTGTGTGAAAAATGCTGAATCAACCGGAATCAACCAGTATAATAAGGTCTTAAATGCCAAAAGTAAATCTTTAAAACATCACAATATATATTCATAAGTAATTCAAATCATTAAAACAAAACCGAGAGAGAGATCTGTCTTGATAACTAAACAGAAAAGAAAGCAAAATCTGTCAATTTTTTTCAAAAGTACTCGCGTAAATACGATGTCGATGTAAAATTAAACACAAAGAATAGCACACACATTTCTAAGTACACAGATCCCCGCCTTTTTATTTCAATCGCCCGCACGTCCTTAAGTTCCGCTGAGGAATTGACATTTCAGGGAGAGAAAAGAGAGAGAGAGAATAAATTTGACTTGGTGAGATCCAATTTCGATATAAGATAAAGGTTTGATCATTAAATTACTATTCTCCAAAAATGTACCTACGAGGTAGCTGATTGTTGCATTAATCTAAAAAAAAAGAAGCCAGATATCACCCTTCTTGACAACTACATGCATATCTGGAAATGAATTAGGTGTGTAAAAAATACAAATTCAGCTTCTAAAATTTACATTTCCAAATATCACCGTTATTATTTAACAGACCTTGAAATAATAATCACGCATATATACCATTCTTTTGTTAATTTTCGTCCCATCGTGGAACAAAATCTTTAGATCCTTTGCTGTTGACTCTATATAGAACCTGAATTCCTTCGAGACTTGGCAGTAGGGTACAGAAGAACTCTTCTCCTTCCTCGTTATATCCTGGAATATGACAAATACAACCCAAATCTAGATATTGCAAAATGATTAAATTTTACGCAGATAATTAATAGTACAGTTACTTGCGTTCTGATAGGATGTATGGATAGACGCATAGTCGTATAGTTGTGTAGTTGTACGAATATTGGCCTGTTTAGCCCGCCATTGTCGTATAGTAGTAAAGTTGTATAGATGTACAGTTTCCTGCGTTCTGATTGGACGGTTGGATAGACGCATAATCGTATAGTCGTAAAGTCGTATAGTTGTATAAAAATTGGGGTGTTTAGCCCGCCATACCCTCCACCCCTTCCTCACCCATCTTCCTTACTTCCATCATCTCCCCTCCTCTTAACCCCCTATAACCCTTGCTCTTTCCCGCCGTTTTTCTGTTATCCATTCCTCCTTCTACTTTCCTTCCCACTCATTCTCCCTCCTCACTTTTCTTCCTCCCCAAGAATCATCACTTTCTCTTCTTTCCCTTCCTCACTTTATAATTCAGTAATGATAATTTATTCTGAATGAAATTCTAAGCAGACGTTACTCGGTGAACTTCAGAAGTTTTACCATAGGCCCTTCATAACTTAAATAGCCCGAGTGGTCACCTATTAACAGTTGGATTATTATTAAATGGTGTCCGCTAAAGATGGATATAGATTATATGATATGAATACCTCTATGTAGTTCCTATATGGGTGAAGTATGTACACACGTAGAGTTAGGTTCTCTGCAGGAGTCATCAAGAGAGGCTGAAAGACTACACATCTCAACTGGAGTCCTTGAATATCGGTCGATGACAGAGTCCAAACTTGAAGATGACGTGTACGAAACTTAACCTTGTCTTTTGTGATTTGTGAATTGTGCGGAGTCAGGTTCCTACGACCGAACGTTCCTTTGAATTAAGAAGAAGGAAAAAAATGACTATACTATCTTAAGCCTTGGTCACAAATGCCATTACGAACTGCTACGAACGCCGTACGAACGATTTTCAGACAATGGAAATTCGGGAAGACAATGGAAAAACAGGGAGATTCGTACGCAATTAGCGTTCGTACGAACCTTTGTGACCGTAGCATAACTTCCTGATAATATACATGTTGGCTTATACGATAATGATTAATATTAGTAGAGAGGGGATTGATTACGACTCGGCTCATGTTCTGATATTTGACTCGATTACATTTTTGTTTAGCGAGTTGATTCAAATGACATAATGGTATTTTCTGTTTTTCATTCTCAAAATGGATCCTCATGACGAAAAGACTATCGTATACGTGTTTTTAAATCTTTATTCACCTCATTTGTCAAATTGTTTCATATTTCAGGTGATGACGTGTTTTTTTTAACTAAACAATTAAGAACAAAAATATGTACCTGGTCCTGTTTTTGTGTACAGGATAAACGAAGGATCATCTTTACGTTCATAGTGGTTGATACAGTGTGGTAGTACCACCGTGGCAGGCTTGAGCAGTTCTTGTGTCAGAGAACCCTCTACGGCTGGAGTAATGACTACCTCACCCTCTCGTACGGGAATCCTTGGAGTATCATGAGTTGGGACGCGAAGCGTTACAACTGATCTCATCCCTTTTGGTATAGCTCCTTCGGGGATAGATACGGCAATACCAAGTTCATCGAGGGTCAGTTCTCCACCATTGTGATCAATGATGCCATGCGAGATGAAAGGCATATAGCTTGGTTGGCATTTCATGGCTAAGGAGGATAAGAAGAAAACAAGTCATCGATAATCCCCATATGAAACTTAACAAAAAATAAACAGCAGTTAATTAATATTTAAAAAATATTAAGTTGCCAATGTTTGTTCATAGCTATTTCAAAAGCCGTCCCTTTTTAGTGTGTTTTTACTGTAAAGCGATTGGGAAACAAACGTTTAATAAGGCATGTTTGTAGGGGGTCATATTTTACAATTATCTTAGGTCAGAATTTGATTCGAGCAACAAAGAAGAAATCCCATTTTCCAAAGGTATTTTATTTGAACTCTTCTGTCTTCAGTATGGAACGGTCAGTGTTTTGAAAAACATAAATTATTGGCAAAACATCCGAGATGTTTTTGCACAATACAAACAAGTTAATTTAGTGGCATAACGTGATTCTAAGGTCTGAAATATAACTGGTGAACGGATTTTTTTTTTCCCCTTCCAATTTTCGTTAGTATTCATCTAGTAACACGGTTCATGATGACTATTTCTTAAAAAGAAGTTGAAATGCACAAACTCTCACCGAATTTATGAAATTTCTCTGAAGGGAGCATGTTGGTTTCTTTTATAGTAAACACGATGAATTTGTCAAACTTTTTTTTCCCCTCACTAATACTATACCAGTCAATGTAATGTGAAACATGGTGAAGTTGTAAAATGGCATTACCTTTTGCTATCTTGACTGCTGCATCGTTGAAACGAAAAGCCTGAGCAACTTCGAGAAGCCTCTCCCTAGTCCCACCTTGGTGTACCCACTCTTTAAGCATCTTCAGAGCACTACGGCCAATCATGTGAGGCGGGAAGGTCAAAGATGTGCTCATGATCTGCAAGACGCCAGAAGGTTTAACATTCAGGCGATGACACAATTCCAAAAGGTCTGTCTTGGATCCAATGGCTTTCGAGATTTCTTCACGGCCTGTGGACGCTGAAAAAATGCACATGTAAATGTGAAGGAAAATATCCAGGTTTAATAATGGACAAAGCATAATAATGATGATGAATGAGGACATTGACGGCGTCTAAACTAATGAAATAAACAGTAAATCATTGATGAATTTAAGGACAAGTAAAGAAACAATATAACGCAAACAACAAAAGTGTCCACGATTTGCAGATACATGTTAATACAAATTTGTACCTACTGAAAATCTTCTGTACTTCTGTATATCCTATTGCTTTAAAACTTTTCTTTTTAAGGGTAACAATTATATCTCCTTATCAACACGATTGTTATTGAACTCAGCCTTGTGATTCCAACGAACCTGTTTTGCCATCCGGGATGTTAAACTCAGAGAGAAGCTTAGCAAACTTATCATCTTTTTCTTCCTCTTTCAAACCATTCCACCAACTGTCTACGAGCTGTCGTGCGATCTTATGGAGTACTGATGATCTGGTTAGATGTATGATGTATCCAGCAATGGAGTCATCATTTAGACGAAGAGCTTTCCCAAGTGAAAATGCTAATGGCAGACTTTTCACTGGTAAAGCGACGCTGCAAAGCTCTTCTGTGCTTGGTGTACCCCCACATTGATCAAGGTCATCATGAATTTCATCTCGCTCTACATCAAAATCAAAAGATGAAAAATCATCTAAGAAGTGGATCAATTTTCTAGTCCCAACATTAATATTATATTTTGATTTTATAACTATTTTTTATATATCTATAATGTCCACTAGAATTGTGTTATACCAAGGGTATGTATATAATGTTATCAATGTCCCAATCATATTATGATGTTATTATTCTGTTATCTACCTGTATCCGATGTTGTAATGATATCCATATCTTCATGCTCTATAGGCTCGCTTGGTTTGGCTCTTATCTCAGGAGTCGCCGAAGACATAGGCAAGCTTTCGTCTGAGAGAAAAATATATAAATATTTAATAGCATGGTTATTTTTTATGACAGTCAAAGCAGGCATGACTGCCAATGCTTTAGTTTTAAGTTGTTTGTGTACTACAACATTGTTCTCCTATATCCTTTGTATTAGTGAGTGTAGAGATATCTCCGCCTTATCTCGTCTTATTTTGTTAGACAAGTTTTTGACACATCAAAATGACTGCTATGAATGACATTAAAGATAAACTTTAGTACTGGTAATGCCATTGCATTGTGAAAGAAAAGGTTTGGAAAGGATCAGAAACAGTTGATCATGTAGCATGTAAGTATTGGTGTGCACTGCAAGGTTCTGGAGTCATCAAAATCATAATAAATTTGGCCGAGTCTTGGTAAAGTAACAAGCACTGTACACAGAAAGCTATATATGGGACAACACACATGGTGTCGGGGCTAGTACTACCTTGATTTCCATGTCTTTCTATGCTCATTACTCAGCCAGTATACATTTTCTTCCAAAATTGTTTGGCACATGTCATTTATTTGTAATCTTGAACATTCAGTGTAAGTTTCGTTCGATTCTGTGAGAATTTGTTTGTTTGTTTTGTTTTTGTTTTTAACCAGAACTGGAGTTTATCTTTAACAGCCCTAATAGTCAGCATGAAACTTCAGAACTTTTGTTATTACCACTTAACATTTCAATCGTATGATCCCATTGAAGACAACGTTCAGATAAGATCTCTGCTAGTTTATACATTTTATTATAATAACCAATTTTATAATATACAATATATATTCAAGTCATAGTGCTATTATTCATTAACAATGAAGAAGAACAATTGCCTGTATTCTCAGCCGTAGATGAGAAGGAAACAGATTCCCAAATGCACTTCAACGTCTCAGTCGCTTCAGGACCTGATCTTTGAGATGCCTTCCACATGCAGAGCATTTGGATGTTAGCGTCTTTGCGATTCTGCAATGTCTTGTGTTTGATGTTCTCAAGCTTATTTCGACTGAATCCAAGCTCTTTGCCAATCTCCATGAAGTCCGTCCACTTGATACGTCGAGCCAAGTTAAGCAGGTCTTGGTCAGAAATGTCACTAAATTAATTGAGAAGAAATGATGTTCATTCTACTAGAATCAAAGCTTATCTTGATTTCTGGTTAGTGAACTGCTTTCCGACCTGCTTTTATTAATACCAGCTAATCATCAGGGTGGAATTCCTCTTTGATAGTCTCACTTCTTGATGTTCTAACTTTTGGCGCTGCGACATTTGCTCTGGGTTTATTTCGTTAAAAAAATAAAACACACACGGCTGGAGTTTTGAGCCAGGGTTGCAGTAAGCGTTTAGGTTAGATTAACGGTAAGGGTTAGTGACCAACAACAAAAATTCTTACCCGGTTGGATTGATATCTGAAGTACGGTGACCAAATATAGAGGACGTCATTGTTGCACCAAAAAAAGAAATGAAATATAGTTAAATTAAATTCCTCTGCATAATCACAAATTATTCAATGACAATGAAAAAATGTAATAATAGATATTTGAAAACATAGTTTTTAATTTATAGTTCACAATGTATTCCTTCCATGATTGGCTAGCGTATTTTAAAAGAAAAAATCTTCAGACTCTATGGCTCTTATTACTACTATTACTACTGATATCATTTTCACAGTTATTTTGTATTATTATTATCATCATTATAAATGTGTAAATATCATTATTAAGTGTAATTGTTGTTATCACCATCATTATAATCGTATTTTTTTTAATTTAAACCTTTTAAGTCTATATTGCAGTGGTTTCATTGTGAATAAATAACGGTTCCTATGCTTATAATTTTATATCAGGTTGTTTTGTTTTCCTTTTTGTTTCATTGTATTGTTTAATGCCGATATTTTCTGCTTTTATAGTACGTTGCAATTTTTTAAAAGAATGTCAAATTGTCAAAAAGGCTCATCTTAACTAAGATGGAGATCGCGCCTTTTCATCTAATGCTCCTTTTTTTGTTGATCTTGTTTGCGACTTTTAATAATGTTTTATACAAAATTATTGCGCCACACTAATGAATGCTATGAACATTATCGACATCAGGCATTACGTTTGGTATAGGTCAGAGTGTTAAGAATATACTGATAAATCTAAATAAGAAACAGTGAAACCTGTCTTTTTCGTCTTTTCTGCCTCTGTTTCTGCAAACTTCAGGAGTGAAAGAAGCTTTTCCTTCACGTTTTGATGTGGTAGTTGTCTCTGTTTCCATGTTATCAACATTTCGAAGATGGCCTCTTGTCTGTCTTTGAGCCACTTATACTCTATTGCATCCAGTTGTTGTATTTGGAAACCAAGTGCAACTCCAAGGTCATAAAAGTCGTCTATCAAAAGCTTTGCAGCGATTTTCTGGACATCTTTATCGCGGAGATCATTCCGAGAAGTTCCTTCGATTTCTCTGTAAAACAAAAATATGTAACGTAACGGTTTCTTGATCTTAGTTACTTTGCATTTCCAGCATGGTGTTGCACTATTAAATGTTAATGATCTTCCAAATTCCATTTAAATTTTCTACGAAAGGAAAACAAATCAAGTATATGAATACCTTGTATTTCAGACAATAAGCCTTGTCTCACTATATATCTTACGCGAAATCGTAATAGAACTTAGAGGAAGATATATTGTAATGCACCTTAATCTAACTTAAATTTATTCTTAAAATGTGAATAGATTGACAACGACATGCTTACCGTATAACTGGGGTAAAGTCAGGACTCTTGATCTCATCTGCGATCATGTATACGATGAAAAAGAGTTTTAAAAGAAAATGTAAAAACATTAAAACTTGTTAAAGTTACATTAACATTCTTTTTTTTAAACAGTTATTGCCCAAGTAAATGTCCAGAGAAAAATGATTCCAATTAATAACAATTACAGATATCAGTGAATATGTAATGTCTACCAATTAATTTTAAACGCGTGAATGTCCCAATTGATCAAAATATTGTTGTGTCATTAGAACTCTCCTAAAAGCTAATAAGTAAAGGATTTCATAGAATGACTGTGCAGGTATATCTTTATTCGAAACTGATAATTACATACATTTTCCCGAGTATTGCTTTCCTGCTAAGTCAAGAATATGAAAGTAACAGCCGGAGCTAAGAATGTTAAGGAAAGTTAACTTGCCGATTAAAATAGAACGTGGACAAAAATAACGTTCGTTATATCATGTAAAATCATAGCTCGTCAACACATTCGTCAATCTCTCTTTATTGCAATACTGGGATGGGTTACATATTTTAGACAAACCTTCGTATCTAATGACGAATGCCATTGATCGATACATCCCTAGGTTCCCAGACTGTGTAAGTGTGACGGTTATCACGTCAAATGGAGTATCGTCCTCACTCGGCGGCACTTTTAAGACTACATTATGTCTCATTCGGTTGTGGATTTCCTTTAGAGAGAGCACCTAAAGGATGAGAAAATTATGAGTGTTAAAGAGAAGGTTCAGTGATTTTTAAAACTAAATTGTCATTATTGCAAAGGTGAAACTTTGATTGGACAAGGTTATCAAAATTCAATGATTGGAAACAAATTGTTAATTGTAACCCCTGGAGCACAACTGAGTTGTTATTCTTCTAATGATATTGAGACAAACATGTTTAAAGCATTTTGGACTTACCCGGACTTCCCCCCTGGATTAGTCCTCGCCCGGACAATTATTCTCAGGACAATGGGCCCCAAGAAATAAATTTCCGGGCAATCATTGCTGATATTTATACACGGGACAATTACCTCCCTGGAAAATTCACCCAAGGACAATTACCCCTTGGACTATAGACCCAAAACATTTAAACCTAAGGTTACAGGCTCATATGAAAATAATACTACCTCTGGCATTTTTAGCTCTGATATTTTTACACCGGAACCTTTAACCTAAATCTAACTTAAAACCTTACCGCAACCCTAACTCTAAACTCTAACCATTTTCTTTTTCTCAAATAGAACAAGAGCGAATGTCACAGGGCAAGAACATCAATCAGGGAGATTGTCAAAGAGAAAGTCGACCCTGATAATTAGATGGTATAAATAAAAGCCGAAAAATTTGAGAAACACAAATTTTAGTGACAGTTTGAGCGATATCCCATTAACAATAGGAAAGATAATGTCATCAGCGATACACAAATTGGCAATACTGTCACTTACCTTCCGAGGTTCTCTCCAATTTGCTCTGTATACAGAAAGTGTTATAAACTTTCATTTTCTTAGTTATTGATAACGGAGTAGATTTTTTTTATACAGTGACTGTATTGAAACATATTCGCAATAATTGTATTTAGGGTGCACATAATTATGATCGAAACTTTATGTAAGGAAAATAAAAAGTTCTTTAATTCTTTTTTTTTAGATACAGAGCGAATGAGAAGGGATCTCGGAAGATGCATCACATAATAGTAGTTTCCAATATGTGTACGATTGATTGTAAATTCAAATATTCATAACTTTCTTTATTTCAATCGGATTTTGCTCAACTTTCACTGACCAATTCTTTTCAATTTTCTACTTCCATTAAATTGAACGTCATATCCGGGTGGACTTCCTCTTAAGCACAAAACTGATTATCGTACCTTAGGTTCTGCCATCTCCTCCTCACAATGACATGCCACTGTAACGTCACCTGAATGAGGTATGATGCTAAAAGGGACCGAACGATGGGCCTTGCGGTACGACTGACGCTTCTCATCATGTAGAACTTCCTATTTCAAAACAAGGAGGGCAAGCAATTTAGTAAAACATGTGCCCAATGAATTAGAAAATGTCTCGGGCTCTCATGGAAATTTGTCTTGACAACATTTGGGTATACCCGGGGTTCACCTAACAACACTATCCTCACAATGATTATCATGATTCCGTTTAATTCAATTTCCATAGAATTCAATAACATCGATTGGAGAAAATTGGGAGTTCACCCGACTTTTCTCAAATAGCATTTCTGAAAAACACATAGGCCGCGGATGGATGATTCTTGAGGACATTAAGGTGTCATTCCATACTTTATCCTGGTACTATCCAAGAAAATTGACTTTGTTATCAGCATTGTATAGGCTTTGGCATACAGGCCATGCTAGGAGTAAGTTTCAATGAAGTTATGTCTAAAGAATTATTTTTAAAGTCGCACAGCAATTTTAATCACACTTCTAGAAAATCTCATCAAGTGTGGCTTTGGCAAGCTGTGAGGCTTTGCACATAATAACCCTAGAAAATCAGATTTTAAGACAAAAACACTATAATCTTCAGGAAATTTGTAGTAGTTTTATCAAAACTGTAAATTAATAGAACATGTTAACAGTACAAACCGTATCCATGCCAGGAACATCGGCATGCACATGAAGATGAACTTCAATTTCTTTGCCTCTTTCTACGGTTTCTGGGATGTATGGAGTGCACATAAATTGATGTCGGATCACCTGCTGTTCAAGAGGAATAAGAACCCACCACTCCGCACAGCGACCAATGTACAGCTCAAGATGTCTCTTGTACACTCTGCAGTATGGTGGTTCGTCTGGTGAGCTGGATGATCTGTTTCTCGATGTTCTTGGTAGATCTGGTGTCAATTGTTAAAAATGAAATTCATGTGTTGTAAAAAAAAAAGTTATATCGCCATGATTGGAGCCGATTTGTCCTTTAAACCGTTACACCTTCATTAACTGACACCAAATGATTCTATCCGTAGTGGTTTCCTTGATTATCAAGCATAATTGTTTTAAGTTTAAGTAGCCATCCTAAAGAGCATGAAAACCCCCTTCACTCCTTCCTCTTTTGAAGACTTCCACAAATATATAGGCATTGCAGATTGGTCATCATTACGTTATGGATGACCACGATACCTAGAGGCTAGAGTGTGATCACTTTGAAGGCGTTCTAAGACTACAATCAGAATTCAAGATTTCATTGTTTATTTTTCATGTAAATGCACCTGTTCTTAAAGCGAAGGACAAGGATATAATAGATGAGATATTATTTTCAATTGGTGTTTCATGGAAAGTAAACGTAGACAAAATATGGTATCGTATGCTAAGAATGTAATTCAAAGTGTTGTGTCTGACAAACTAGAAGTGGATCTCATGATATCACTTTCCGTATATCCCAGTATTAAGAATGGGTTATTTTCTCTATATGACCCAATTGACTTACCCTTTGCTGAATCCCATAAACGACAAACGATGTCAGGCTTCACTTGATCTGGGTTGACGATGAAGGCTGAGTGTGGTATCTTGATCTTAACAGGTTGGTGGAAGATCATGTTTGGAGGCTCACATCTGATCCCAAGACAGGCCAATGCTTCATCCCCCTGACTGTTTATACTTGGAGGATCTTGTATACTGGTTAATGATATTGTGCAGGAGCGACTCATTTGTACAGCCCCTGGTGGGATAGACATTGATATACCAAGGTCCGCCAGTTCTATCTGCTTCCCACCATTACCGACATGAGCAGACACCGTAACCAAGGGTATGGCTTCTTCGACTGTACAAAAGATGAAATCAAGATATTACCAACTATTAATGGAAATTAGGGTTTCTCTGTATTTAGACACTAATTAATGACTGAATCTCGGGAACATCAGATAAAACGCTAGTAATAAAAAGGAAAACAATCTATAATCGTTTGAGGCGGAGAAGATGTAATTATTGCATGTCCAATGAATATGCATTACACAGTACGTGGGGCAATAATGTGTATCAACTCGTACTTAAATGTAAATGGTTTGTTTTCATTTTAATTGATGTATCAGTGCACTTTAACAGCGAAATGAAGACTGGATAAATAAAATATAAAGCAGTTGGAACAAAGCACGAGAAAGTAAATTTGGTATCTCTCTGTTTCCTACATTACCTCGATATCTTCTGATCATCTCTATCGACGGTAACCTATAATTTTCAGGGTGAAAAGGGAAACCAAAGAGTAATTATTAGTATTGATGATTTTGATTTAGAATCACATCGTGTACAAAATAAAAGAGTTTTTGTTAATCATATTCAGTCGTGATATGAATATAGAGAATATAAAAGTTTAAATCGACGTTTCCATAGGCCCAAAATCCAGGGTTTAAAGGGGGCCTTCACACTATAATAAAATGAGGAAATCAACGTGAAATAATTTTAAAATTCCGAATAGGCAAAAATACGCACAGACTTCACAACGAATACATTCCAGATGCTAGGCAGGACACTTAACTGACAATCATCTAAGAACGAACCAAAGCTAATTGTGAACGAAATAAACAAACAACTAAGGAATAATCTTCATTATATTCATTAGTTTTATTTTCCAGAACAAGAACGGTGTACAAATGACTATAAAGGTCTATTAGGCGAACAACTACAGTAACTCAAAATACAATAGAAATACAAAAGGAAGGTCGTCAATAAATGATGACATTGATTAAATAACATAAAGAAATGAAACAGAATGGAGAAATGGATACGCAATACTGTGTGTGTGGAAGGAGCCAACTTATTCAAATTTAGGAGACAAATTTTTAAAAACTTAACCCAAATTTCTTTCATAATAATCAATCCTGACCCAAACAAAACGATAATTATATTGCAATTTAAGATTCGGAGACAAAATCGGTGTTTTTTTAAATATGTTATGCTGTCACAACTAAATTTACTTTGATTCATTACAGCATTAACTTTAGCAAAATTTAATTTTCTTTTACTTATTAGGAACGGAATAGGTAAGCTGAGAGATCGTAATTTATGCAAGAGAAGTTCCCTAGACTACGGCCTTATTTGGCAATGTTTAGGCAGACAAAATTCGACACATCCAGGGGACTAGCCGCTACCTTAATTGCTGTCAAACAAAAGGTTCCATTAAGTTTACCGAACTTAACTGCTTCTTACAGGGCGTTCGTTAGTACACAAAAAGTTAGATACATAAAAGTTTCGCCACACATCTATAACGGGCGGAACGTGCCATATTCTTGACAACTATACAACTATACATCCATCGAATAGCTGTATAGTTTTAACCAATCAGAGCGGAGGAAACTATACGACTATATGACTTTAACGGGCGAAACATGCCATATTCATGACAACTATACAACTATTCATCCATCGAATGGCTGTTTATTTTTAACCAATCAGAACGCAGGAAACTATTAGAATACAACTATACAACTATGCGACTATGAGGCTATGTATCCATCGAAGTACTCGTGAACGCATATAAAGTTTCCAGCGTGCGGGCCGTAGTGCCATAATTCTGTACAACTATACGACTATACAGACATCGAATAGACGTATATTTTTAACCAATCAGAAAGCAGGAAACTGTTCATATTTACATGTTTACAACTCGACTGTACATACTTACAACTAGACTGTACTTGTTTACAACTATACAATTGTAAACACGTACAGTTTCCTGCGTTCTGATTGGTTAAAACTATACGTCTATTCGAAGGCTGTATATTCGTATAGTTGTACATAATTATGGCACTTCAGCCTGTACGCTGTAAATTACACATGCGTTCACGAGTACTTCGATGGATGCATATCTGTCAAGTTGTATAGTCGTATAGTTTCCTGCGTTCTGATTGGTTAAAACTATACATCCATTCGATGGATGTATAGTTGTATAGTTGTTATGTTTATGACACGTCTAGCCCGCCATGCGCGAGCATTGTTGGCATACAAATATTTTATGAAACAAATAACAAATTCAAACCAATTTTCAAATGAACTTCAGCGTCTGCCAGCGAATAACGAGTTCTAAGATAGCCCATGTAAAAACGACAACCACAAATCTCACTCTATGCATTTTACAATAATCACTGTCAAAGGAATGGAAGTGCTTCATGAATACGTTTCGTTTTTACTGTTTAAAAAAAAGACTTCAATTTGTGTTAGCCTGTCGTAGAATGAACCAGCAGTACATAAATGAATAATGACTTTCGTGAACATTATATCCAGTATTTGTGACGATGGGTATTACAATTTGGTATGATAACCTTTATCTACCCGGGATCTACCCATACGAAGATATTATCTCCGAACTGGCCCATTAATCATCAAAAGCTAGACGTAGCTTATGAACAAAGATTTTACTACCTTGAAAATATCATCTGTCGGGTAGCTTCATTGGTAGCATAGTGGATTGGTAGTTTGCCTTCACCGTCCCTTATGTCCAGCTTGGCGCTGTGCTCCAGAAGGTATAAGACCAAAGCAGCCTTCTCTGGGAAAAGCTCGTGCCGAGAGAAGTCTTCTGAGATCTGAGTCAAAATACAAGGTAGATTAAGGGAGGTAACCAAGATTTAATCTACCTCAAAACTTCGATAGATCTGTCGTTTATCTTGATTGATAAATTGGCCGCCCCGATTCATGTGCTCTCGGTCGTCACCACAAAAACAAACAAAAGTGGATTGAAAAGGATTAATCTAGTAAAAGAGAAGGTTCATTGATTTCAAAAAATAAATTTATTGTAATTATTGCGAAGGTGAAACTTTGATTGGACAAGGTTATAAAAATGCAATGATTGTAAACATTCGAAGTAATGATTATTATCGATTACAAAACGTTTAAATACAGCCCCGGCATAGCACCTGAAAAGCTCTCCGATCGCTGCTGAGATGTGTGACGTCACATGTTGAACATGATTTGCACAACACAGTGCTTGTTTTGTCATCTTCTCTTCAGTTATTTCTCCTACTTCACTACCGTCAGGCTTAGTGTTTAATATATTACCTGACTCTAAACCCCGCGCATGGTATTATTTTGATGAAAAATGCAGCGATAAAAAAATAAAGGAATCCGTCGCTTGTAAACAAAATAAGACGCCATCGTAGTTTCAGCTGCATACACCGCGGTATCTGCGTTTCAAAAGGGAACAAATGCCGTCGATGCTATCATTCCGGGGGTTTTAGATTTTAAAATGTGGTTTCTTTGATTGTTCATTATATTATCCCCTATCCTGTGTATTTACAAACAAAAGAATTTAGTTATCAGAATCGGTTTCATATTCCTTTTGAATGGTGCAAAATGCCATCACATTTTTATACACTAAACTCATTAGAAATAATAGCATTGCAATTATGTTAATTCGTTATGGGATGTCGTCTGCTTGTGCAGGATTGGTTCATTTTGTGACGTCATTAAACATGGTTATTTTTCTGGCGAATCTCTCGTATATCCCAGATGTCATGGAGGTGGTTTTAGTTGTATTTTTATAAATTACCCGATATGTAGTTGACCTACAACGTGTACGATGGCCATCTGTTAGCTTACCAGTTTCCAGTTATACGTTATTTGCCATATTTGTGATTTTATTTGGACGGGCACTGAAAAATTGCACGACATTAATTAACATATAATTACGATTTTCTTCTTGCAGACCGGCTTATCGGTTGTCCATGCAAGGTAAGTTTCTTAGTCGTCCTTACCTGTTGGTGTCTTCCGTTTGTTTGCTCTTTTCTGCCCGCGTGATCAGAAAGTATGATGGCTTCATGGAGACAGGTCTTTCCATCGTGCGACTGGATGTTCAAGGAAGCTCCATGGATAACCAGCGATTCGACAACCGGTGTGTGGCCATTTTGAGAGGCGAGGTGAATGGCAGTCAATCCTTCATTATTACGGTCATCGAGAATCCCATTGATCTATCAACAACAAAAAAACGTATACATTCAAGTCGTATTCTTTTCTTTTATAGAGCACGAGTATTACTTGAAAGTTCAACTAGCTTTTAAAGGCCGCCAAATAATTATCAAGAACGCTTTCTTGATTTCAAATTAGCCTACACCTTGTGGAATCTGAATGTGCTCATATCTAAGCCCAGAAACATATGGACTCGAAAGAAACTCCATTATACTGTTTAACACCGGTAAATGTCAATGACCTATACACAATATGTATAGGTCATTGACATTCACCAGTGTTAAACACTATAATAAAAAATTCCATAATGGCATTCGTATTAATGTATCATTTGACATTTCCGTATTATGTGCATTTAACTTTTACAATGCTTCATTAAGCTGAATCAACTCAATTCTCGTTCATTTGCTTATATTTTTTGTCATAAATTGAACTCTCTTTTCTTTTTTTCTCTTTATCCTTTCCCTCTCCCTCTCTTCCACTTTTCAGTCTTTCTTTCTTCTTTCTTCTCAATTCACTGACAAACTGATTATCACCATTTTATAATTTACAATTTTTTCATACTTTAAGTTATTACTGAATTTTTAAATCAACTGTTTTTAATGCATTTTTATATGATACAATGTGAGCAATATACTTCAACTTATTACTGAATTTTTAAATCTACTGTTTTTAATGCATTTTTATATGATATATTGTGAGCCAATTATTGTTAGTCTTTTGAATTTTGATTTGGTATATTTGTAATAAAACCGAAATTGAATTGAAATTTATCTTTGTTTACATTTATTATCAAATAATTTCATGATCGTAATTAGACGCTTGTTTATTATTTATTTTGGCTCTTCACTATATGGGGCCGGTCACCACGAAATGAGTCCAGTTGGTCAAAAAAAATATTCCTGTTTTTAAGTATTATATGAATCTACATTAAGTAAGCTTTAAATTAAGGGGTCACACATTAAAATTGATAAATTATATCCAGAAATATGAACAAAAACCTAATTGGACTTTATAACAATGGGATTACCCAGTTTTGAGATAATTAGGTGTAAAGTTAATGATGCGTAACATATTATAGTCTGGTCAACAACAACATAGCAACAACACACTTCCCATCATTCGATTTCAATGAAACTTTCAACAAACAAAGAAATAATAAATCGATTTTTGGAAAAATCTTAAATGTGGTAGGTGGGTCAATTTTCAGTACATACACACTATACATCGCTATTACTACGATTGAGCCTAATGCGACACTGGACTCATTTCGTGGTGACTGGCCCCATATAGAGGAAAAATGTATTACATACCTTTGCATGTTTTGCTAAGATGTCGGAAGATTTGGCACTTCCTATCTTTGAAGATAGATGGAGTGGAGTATGTCCATTGGCATCCTTTATATTAACTAGGGCTCCTTCCTCAAGCAGGATCTGAACAATATCAAGGTCACCCTTCATAGCAGCAATGTGCAAAGGAGTGTAGCCATTTCTGTCACCGATATTCACACTTATTCCTTGCGTTAGCAAATACTTTATGACACCAAGATGACCCTCCTGGGCAGCACTGTGTAATGTAGTCCGGCCGTCATTATTTCCTCTATTAACCTCAGCTCCTTGACTGATCAGATATTGGGTGACATTAAGATGACCATTCTGAGCAGCACTGTTTAACGGAGTCGAACCGTTATCCGTTTCCCTATTCACCTGAGCTCCTTGAGTGATGAGATATTTGGTGACATCAAGATGACCATTGCCAGCAGCAAGGTGTAATGCATTTCTACCGTCAGTACCTCCCAGATTCACCTTGGCTCCTTGACTGATCAGATAATTGGTGACATCAAGATGACCCTTATGAGCAGCACTGTGTAATGCAGACCTACCGTCAATATCTCCCTGATTCACCTCAGCTCCTTGACTGATGAGATATTTGGTGACATCAAGATGGCCGTTGAAAGCAGCACTGCGTAATGCAGTCCTTCCGTCAATATCTCCCTGATTCACCTCAGCTCCTTGACTGACGAGATATTTGGTGACATCAAGATGACCCTGGAAAGCAGCACTGCGTAGTGCAGTCCTATTGTCATGTTCTCCCTTATTTACCTGAGCTCCTTGGCTGATGAGATATTTTGTGAGTTCAAGATGACCATTCTCAGCAGCATGTCGTAATGCATTCCTACCATCAGTACCGCCCAGATTCACCTTGGCTTCTTGACTGATCAGATATTTGATGACATCAAGATGACCCTTATGAGCAGCAAGATGTAATGCAGACCTACCGTCAGTATCTCCCAGTTTCACCTCAGCTCCTTGACTGAAAAGAAATTTGGTGACCTCAAGATGACCATCCTGAGCAGCGAGTTGTAATGCATTCCTACCATCATTTACTTCCTTATTCACCTCAGCTCCTTGACTGATGAGATATTTGGTGACATCAAGATAACCATTCTGAGCAGCAAGGTGAAATGTAGTCCAACCTTTCACATTTCCTTTATTCACATCAGCTCCGAGAATGACAAGTAATTTAGTGACATCAAGATGACCATTCTGAGTAGCAAGGTGCAATACAGTCCAACCGCCAGTATCTCCCAGATTCACCTCAGCTCCTTGACTGATAAGATATTGGGTGACATCAAGATGATCATTCTGAGCAGCAAGATGTAATGGATTCCTACCATTATTATCTCCCTTATTCCTCTCAGCTCCGTGGCTGATGAGATATTTTGTGACATCAAGATGACCCTTATGAGCAGCAAGATGTAATGGATTCCTACCATTATTATCTCCCTTATTCACCTCAGCTCCGTGGCTGATAAGATATTTGGTGACATCAAGATGACCATTATAAGCGGCAAGGTGTAATGCAGTCACACCCACATCGTTTCCCTTATTCACCTTCGCTCCTTGACCTATAAGATATTTGGAGACCTCAAGATGGCCCTTCTGAGCAGCGAGGTGTAATGCATTCCCACCATCATTTATTTCCTTATTTACCTCAGCTCCTTGATGACTGATGAGATATTGGGTGAGTTCAAGATGACCATTCTGAGCAGCAAGGTGTAATGCAGTAACACCCACATCGTTTCCCTTAATCACCTCAGCTCCTTGATCTATAAGATATTGGGAGACCTCAAGATGACCATTCTGAGCAGCGAGTTGTAATGCATTCCCACCATCATTTACTTCCTTATTTACCTCAGCTCCTTGTTGACTGATGAGATATTGGGAGACCTCAAGATGACTATCCTGAGCAGCAAGGTGTAATGCATTCCCACCATCATTTACTTCCTTATTTACCTCAGATCCTTGACTGATGAGATATTGGATGACATCAAGATGACCATTCTGAGCAGCGAGTTGTAATGCATTCCTACCATCATTTACTTCCTTCTTTACCTCAACTCCTTGTTGACTTATGAGATATTGGGTGAGTTCAAGATGATCATTCTGAGCAGCAAGGTGTACTGCAGTCACACCCACATCGTTTTCCTTATTCACCTCGGCTCCTTGACTGATCAGATATTGGGAGACCTCAAGATGATCATTCTGAGCAGCAAGATGTAAGGGATTCATACCATTATTATCTCCCTTATTCACCTCAGCTCCTTGGCTGATGAGATATTTTGTGACATCAAGATGACCCTTACGAGCAGCACTTTGTAATGCAGTCATACCATCAGTATCTCCCAGATTCACCTCCGCTCCTTGACTTATAAGATATTTGGTGACATCAAGATGACCATTCTTGCCAGCAAGGTGTAATGCAGTAACACTTTCATTATTTCCCTTATTTACCTCGGCTCCTTGACTGATGAGATATTTGGTGATATCAAGATGGCCGTTGAAAGCAGCACTGCGTAATGCAGTCCTTCCGCCAGTATCTCCCTGATTCACCTCAGCTCCTTGACTGACGAGATATTTGGTGACATCAAGATGACCCTGGAAAGCAGCACTGCGAAGTGCAGTTCTATTGTCATGTTCTCCCTTATTTACCTGAGCTCCTTGACTGATAAGATATTTTGTGAGTTCAAGATGACCATTCTCAGCAGCATGTCGTAATGCATTCCTACCATCAGTACCTCCCAGATTCACCTTGGCTCTTTGACTGATCAGATATTTGGTGACATCAAGATGACCCTTATGAGCAGCAAGATGTAATGCAGACCTACCGTCAGTATATCCCAGTTTCACCTCAGCTCCTTGACTGATAAGATATTTGGTGACCTCAAGATGACCATCCTGAGCAGCGAGTTGTAATGCATTCCTACCATCATTTACTTCCTTATTCACCTCAGCTCCTTGACTGATGAGATATTTAGTGACATCAAGATGACCATTCTGAGCAGCAAGGTGCAATACAGTCCAACTGCCAGTATCTCCCAGATTCACCTCAGCTCCTTGACTGATAAGATATTGGGTGACATCAAGATGACCATTGTCAGCAGCACGGTGTAATGCAGTCCAACCATCGGTATCTCCCAGATCCACCTCAGCTTCTTGACTGATGAGATATTTGGTGACATCAAGATGACCATTATAAGCGGCAAGGTGTAATGCAGTCACACCCACATCGTTTCCCTTATTCACCTTCGCTCCTTGACCTATAAGATATTTGGAGACCTCAAGATGGCCCTTCTGAACAGCGAGGTGTAATGCATTCCCACCATCATTTATTTCCTTATTTACCTCAGCTCCTTGATGACTGATGAGATATTGGGTGAGTTCAAGATGACCATTTTGAGCAGCAAGGTGTAATGCAGTAACACCCACATCGTTTCCCTTAATCACCTCAGCTCCTTGATCTATAAGATATTGGGAGACCTCAAGATGACCATTCTGAGCAGCGAGTTGTAATGCATTCCCACCATCATTTACTTCCTTATTTACCTCAGCTCCTTGTTGACTGATGAGATATTGGGAGACCTCAAGATGACTATCCTGAGCAGCAAGGTGTAATGCATTCCCACCATCATTTACTTCCTTATTTACCTCAGATCCTTGACTGATGAGATATTGGATGACATCAAGATGACCATTCTGAGCAGCGAGTTGTAATGCATTCCTACCATCATTTACTTCCTTCTTTACCTCAACTCCTTGTTGACTTATGAGATATTGGGTGAGTTCAAGATGATCATTCTGAGCAGCAAGGTGTACTGCAGTCACACCCACATCGTTTTCCTTATTCACCTCGGCTCCTTGACTGATCAGATATTGGGAGACCTCAAGATGATCATTCTGAGCAGCAAGATGTAAGGGATTCCTACCATTATTATCTCCCTTATTCACCTCAGCTCCTTGGCTGATGAGATATTTTGTGACATCAAGATGACCCTTATGAGCAGCACTTTGTAATGCAGTCATACCATCAGTATCTCCCAGATTCACCTCCGCTCCTTGACTTATAAGATATTTGGTGACATCAAGATGACCATTCTTGCCAGCAAGGTGTAATGCAGTAACACTTTCATTATTTCCCTTATTTACCTCGGCTCCTTGACTGATGAGATATTTGGTGATATCAAGATGGCCGTTGAAAGCAGCACTGCGTAATGCAGTCCTTCCGCCAGTATCTCCCTGATTCACCTCAGCTCCTTGACTGACGAGATATTTGGTGACATCAAGATGACCCTGGAAAGCAGCACTGCGTAGTGCAGTCCTATTGTCATGTTCTCCCTTATTTACCTGAGCTCCTTGACTGATAAGATATTTTGTGAGTTCAAGATGACCATTCTCAGCAGCATGTCGTAATGCATTCCTACCATCAGTACCTCCCAGATTCACCTTGGCTCTTTGACTGATCAGATATTTGGTGACATCAAGATGACCCTTATGAGCAGCAAGATGTAATGCAGACCTACCGTCAGTATCTCCCAGTTTCACCTCAGCTCCTTGACTGATAAGATATTTGGTGACCTCAAGATGACCATCCTGAGCAGCGAGTTGTAATGCATTCCTACCATCATTTACTTCCTTATTCACCTCAGCTCCTTGACTGATGAGATATTTAGTGACATCAAGATGACCATTCTGAGCAGCAAGGTGCAATACAGTCCAACCGCCAGTATCTCCCAGATTCACCTCAGCTCCTTGACTGATAAGATATTGGGTGACATCAAGATGATCATTCTGAGCAGCAAGATGTAATGGATTCCTACCATTATGATCTCCCTTATTCCCCTCAGCTCCGTGGCTGATGAAATATTTTGTGACATCAAGATGACCCTTATGAGCAGCACTTTGTAATGCAGTCATACCATCAGTATCTCCCAGATTCACCTCGGCTCCTTGACTTATAAGATATTTGGTGACATCAAGATGATCATTCTGAGCAGCAAGATGTAATGGCTTCCTACCATTATTATCTCCCTCATTCACCTCAGCTCCTTGGCTGATGAGATATTTTGTGACATCAAGATGACCCTTATGAGCAGCACTATGTAATGCAGTCATACCATCAGTATCTCCCAGATTCACCTCGGCTCCTTGACTTATAAGATATTTGGTGACATCAAGATGGCCATTCTTGCCAGCAAGGTGTAATGCAGTTACACTTTCATTATTTCCCCTATTCACCTCGGCTCCTTGACTGATGAGATATTTGGTGATATCAAGATGGCCGTTGAAAGCAGCACTGCGTAATGCAGTCCTTCCGCCAGTATCTCCCTGATTCACCTCAGCTCCTTGACTGACGAGATATTTGGTGACATCAAGATGACCCTGGAAAGCAGCACTGCGTAGTGCAGTCCTATTGTCATGTTCTCCCTTATTTACCTGAGCTCCTTGACTGATGAGATATTTTGTGAGTTCAAGATGACCATTCTCAGCAGCATGTCGTAATGCATTCCTACCATCAGTACCTCCCAGATTCACCTTGGCTCCTTGACTGATGAGATATTTGATGACATCAAGATGACCATTCTGAGCGGCACTGTTTAACGGAGTCGAACCGTTATCCGTTTCCCTATTCACCTGAGCTCCTTGAGTGATGAGATATTTGGTGACATCAAGATGACCATTCAGAGCAGAACAGTGTAATGCAGTCCAACCGCTAGTATGTCCCAGATTCACCTCAGCTCCTTGGCTGATGAGATATTTTGTGAGTTCAAGATGACCATTCTCAGCAGCATGTCGAAATGCATTCCTACCATTAGTACCTCCCAGATTTACCTTTGCTTCTAGACTGATCAGATATTTGGTGACCTCAAGATGGCCCATCTGAGCAGCGAGTTGTAATGCATTCCTACCATCATTTACTTCCTTATTCACCTCAGCTCCTTGACTGATGAGATATTTAGTGACATCAAGATGACCATTCTGAGCAGCAAGGTGCAATACAGTCCAACCGCCAGTATCTCCCAGATTCACCTCAGCTCCTTGACTGACGAGATATTTGGTGACATCAAGATGATCATTCTGAGCAGCAAGATGTAATGGATTCCTACCATCATTATCTTCCTTATTCCCCTCAGCTCCGTGGCTGATGAGATATTTTGTGACATCAAGATGACCCTTATGAGCAGCACTGTGTAATGCAGACATACCGTCAGTACCTCCCAGATTCACCTTGGCTTCTTGACTGATCAGATATTTGGTTACATCAAGATGACCCTTATGAGCAGCACTGTGTAATGCAGACATACCGTCAGTATCTCCCAGATTCACCTCAGCTCCTTGACTGATAAGATATTGGGTGACATCAAGATGATCATTCTGAGCAGCAAGATGTAATGGATTCCTACCATTATTATCTCCCTTATTCACCTCAGCTCCTTGGCTGATGAGATATTTTGTGACATCAAGATGACCCTTATGAGCAGCACTTTGTAATGCAGTCATACCATCAGTATCTCCCAGATTCACCTCCGCTCCTTGACTTATAAGATATTTGGTGACATCAAGATGACCATTCTTGCCAGCAAGTGCGTAGTGCAGTCCTATTGTCATGTTCTCCCTTATTTACCTGAGCTCCTTGACTGATGAGATATTTTGTGAGTTCAAGATGACCATTCTCAGCAGCATGTCGTAATGCATTCCTACCATCAGTACCTCCCAGATTCACCTTGGCTCCTTGACTGATGAGATATTTGATGTCATCAAGATGACCATTCTGAGCGGCACTGTTTAACGGAGTCGAACCGTTATCCGTTTCCCTATTCACCTGAGCTCCTTGAGTGATGAGATATTTGGTGACATCAAGATGACCATTCAGAGCAGAACAGTGTAATGCAGTCCAACCGCTAGTATGTCCCAGATTCACCTCAGCTCCTTGGCTGATGAGATATTTTGTGAGTTCAAGATGACCATTCTCAGCAGCATGTCGAAATGCATTCCTACCATTAGTACCTCCCAGATTTACCTTGGCTTCTAGACTGATCAGATATTTGGTGACCTCAAGATGGCCCATCTGAGCAGCGAGTTGTAATGCATTCCTACCATCATTTACTTCCTTATTCACCTCAGCTCCTTGACTGATGAGATATTTAGTGACATCAAGATGACCATTCTGAGCAGCAAGGTGCAATACAGTCCAACCGCCAGTATCTCCCAGATTCACCTCAGCTCCTTGACTGACGAGATATTTGGTGACATCAAGATGATCATTCTGAGCAGCAAGATGTAATGGATTCCTACCATTATTATCTCCCTTATTCCCCTCAGCTCCGTGGCTGATGAGATATTTTGTGACATCAAGATGACCCTTATGAGCAGCACTGTGTAATGCAGACATACCGTCAGTACCTCCCAGATTCACCTTGGCTTCTTGACTGATCAGATATTTGGTGACATCAAGATGACCCTTATGAGCAGCACTGTGTAATGCAGACATACCGTCAGTATCTCCCAGATTCACCTCAGCTCCTTGACTGATAAGATATTGGGTGACATCAAGATGATCATTCTGAGCAGCAAGATGTAATGGATTCCTACCATTATTATCTCCCTTATTCACCTCAGCTCCTTGGCTGATGAGATATTTTGTGACATCAAGATGACCCTTATGAGCAGCACTTTGCAATGCAGTCATACCATTCCAGTCCATATCAGCTCCATGACAGAGTATAACGTTCGTTGCTTTAAGACGTCCGAGTGATGCAGCAAGATGTAAGGGTGTTTGTCCATCTGGATTCGCCTTCTCCACATCAGCACCTTGGGTAATGAGATACTCAACGACATTATCCTGGCCATACTGGACCGCAATGTGTAAGGGTGTGTTTCCATCTTGGTCTGTCTGGTTTATGTTAGAACCCTGTTTTAGCAGTTCTGTTACGATTTTGATATTACCCCTTAATACTGCCTCATGAAGCTGTCTATTTATGTCCCCCATACTTCAAGAAGAACCAGTTTACCTACATCATACTACATCACATCTCATTGTAACCGTCTACTTTTCTCTTAAAGCTCGACTTTGAAATGTCACGATTAAAAGTCTAAATCTTTATGTATGCAGATAGTCTCGTTGCAGTCTCCATGTTACAATAGCATTCACCACACTGATTTTTTTCTCGCAAAGGGCAGTTGTTATTTTTGTCGTTTTCCACAAGTTCCAAAGTCCTGTGCAGTGAACTAAATCGTAAATCAGATATCTGTAATTCCCATTCTATTGTTAGACTTCGCTCTTTCCTCCTCTTTTATTTTTTTTCTTCTAATATTTGGCAATTATCAACATTTCAATAAATATAAAGAGAGTGCATTCCCCCCCTTCCCTTTGACTCTAAAATAAAGGTTAGAAACGTATATCCTGTTCGTCTTTTCACGGACACGTTCATTCACATGAAAATGCGTTTAAAAACATTTTCAAGGAGGAAAATAGTCTTGTCCATGCAGAGAAGAAGAAACAGTTTACATTTTACATTACATGTTTAATTACTCGTAATAAGAAGCATAGATTTGCGCCCTAATGACGTATTTTACTACCCCAAAAAAAGAAAATACCATCTATGCGTGGAGAAGCTGACTTCTATCTTTTAATAATTGAATGACCCATGAACAAACCAAATACTAACGCTGATTATAGCACTACAATAAAGGTATATGGTTCTGATAATGCGGTGAAGGTTGGGAAAAAGCCGACGGAAGATAATCTTGATTAGAATATTAACGATGACGGCGACGACGATGATGTGTACAGTATTTTAATGATTGTGGCGGTCACGGTAATGGAGGTTAAGATGATGATGGTGAATTATTTCCCGTTAACAGTATTTATCAATTGCATTGCAGTCCATGGGGAGCGCATTTCTTGGCAAAATACATTTTTCTACATAGACCTACTTCTTACATACATATACTTCACGATGAAAGTATTTTGTATCTCAGTATTAAGAGTTACTGTACTTTATTATCTCTGATTCTATCATGAAAGGAAAATATGTACATTGTTTGGAAGGAGTGCATAATACAATTTCAAGTCTATTGTAGATCAATTGAGTTTGTTGCATGATTGGATGTGATTTCAAGTACAATTTTGGAATGGTACCCAATACTATGCCATAAAAGCACTTTTATACGGACCCTGCACGTAAATCCCATTCATTATTCTGCCTGGTATTCTTTTGAGGGTTCCCCATTTTGATAATTGCGCCAGTTTTTGGCATCGCTTCCAATACTGAAAGGCGTACTGTTGTGCATGTGTACACTCCGTGATAATTATATGACCTCTCTGTTAATTCTGTTTTGCGACAAAATAGAATTCACGAAGTAAAAGAGGCTTCCTGGCTTAGCTCTTTTCAACGAGCCAAACAAAGTATTGAATTCTATCATTTCGAGAAGAAACAGAATTGGTTATAAGCGGAATGAAATTTAAAGAGGGATAAATCAAACACTGGATGGCTTTACATTCTGCTCAACCAACCATACGATTATAAATGAGATAGCGATACAAAGCTGAACTTATGAAATGGATGGTATGATGTCTGGCTGTGGAACGATGAGGATAATATTTCTGGCTATTTATCGATTGTGACCCCGTTTAAAAATTAGAAAAATGGAACAGGTTATAACCAGTTCGATTATAAAATGACATTAACGTTAAACAGTAACCAAGTTATTTAAAGGAGATCAGATTATAGGTCTGTTTTTTCAATGGATTTTCACGTACGATGAGAGGCTATCCATACGCGTGTGTGTGTATGTGTGTGTGAGGAAGGAATTAGTTATTGTGATCTAGAATGTAACACACCCACTTTTAATCTTAAACTGATTTCTATCGACCCTTTTCACTTTGAGAATGGACCTTATAAACACTATCCGATAAAAATACAAGTTTATATCAATGGAAAGCTGAATGAAAGTAAAATACAAATATAAAAGAATAAAAACTAGTTTCCTATCAATAGTGCATAAAATAAATTAAGACCTCAATTTCCGCACCATTACAAATAACGGGGTCAACAGGGATCAAATTTGCCGCAGCTACGGTGACGACATTGCATATTGACCCAATCGGATGGCCTATATACAGTGCGTATAATAAAAAGTGTACCAAACTTTGGTAGCTCCTAATTAAAAAGTCATAGCCAATATGACTTAGAAATGTGTTTCATGATGAAGAGTCATTTATTCTTAATTCAATGATACCCTATTCATAATATTTCTGTCGTGTTTTTTTTAATGTTATTTAATAAATAACTACAGCAAAGCTTTACAAACCTTAATAAAAATGAACTTGATCTAATCTGTTCATCTAATTGAATCCAAAGTTTTAGCGCAACATAAATTAATAACGTCAGAGACGATGTCAATTTTACATTATGTACATGTTAATGAAACTGTTGTCTTTTATGAGTTGCATATGAATGAAAATGTGGATTTGAAACATAATTCCTTTTCGATAGTCATGAAATGTAGATATTTTCAGATTATAATCTACACAACAATGAAAGAAGATACGTAAGAGATGATTTTTTTTTTTTTTTTTTTTTTTTTTAGGGGGGGGGGGACAATAAGAACTGCTGGTGAGGAATGTGAGATTGTGTTAGGTGGCCAGCCAGCTAAGGCTCGTTCATAATAAGCGTGGTAGCTCAGGTTTAGAGCAGTGGTCTCGTAACCATCGAGTCTTGGCTCGAATCCAAGTCGATGCACTGATGTCCTTGGTAAGGCATTAATCCACATTACGAAGTCCCTCGGAGAGGATTTAAAGTCGTTGGTACCCTGACCGATTACATAAAAACAACCTGCTTTCTCAACAATGTTAACAGTCAGATATTTCAAACTAATCATCTCAATCTATATCAGTGGCGTAGACAGGTTCGTACACCTGGAGGGGGGGATGACTCAGGGGCGGATCTAGCTTTTTGCTAAGGGGGGGGGGGGTTGACCAAAATAATGACGATGCGGAGCATCGTCCACGAGCCGCGAAGCGGCGATCCGATTTTTTTTTGGGTGTTTATTTGAACCCCGTAAGTGATGTTTTCCTGGCATCTATTAACACAATGGAGACCAAAACAAGCAGTGCATGATAACGTCTTTTTAAATCAAGTAACAGTTAAATACACAGTTATATCCAGAGTTATCATGTGTTTGGTTAAGTTACCAGATGAGTTGAATATCTTCTCACAATATTTGCACTTGAAAGGGTTTCTCTCCAGCGTGCGTTCTTTTTTCTTTCTTTTTTTAACTTTTTTTCTTCTTTTTGTTCCCTTTTTTTTTTTTTTTTTTTTTTGGGCCGCCCAAGGGGGGGGGGGTTTAAACCCCCTAAACCCCCCCCCCCCCCGTAGATCCGCGCCTGTTTAATCTTGTGGTTATCTTGTGGTTTCCAAACCACAAGATAACCACAAAATACTTGTAAGATTTTCTTTTTTTACCGTCTGAATTGGCTTTCACCGTGTGAATGCGGCTAATAACAATAAACACAATTACAATAATGATGAGGATTATTATTATCATCATCATAATTATTATTATTATTAATATTATAATTGTTATCATTATTATTATTACTATTATTATCATCATTATGACTTATTAAGTAAGCAAATATCATTCCCCAAACCCTGGGGGGGGATGATTGTACATGCCATCCCCCTCATCCCCCCCCCCCCCCTGTTGTCTACGACCCTGATCTATATAGAAGGGGCAGAAGGATTTCAGTAAAAAATTGTGTGAAACCGACATGAGATTGGATCTCGTGGCCAGTCTGTATAAAATACTCGTTAACATATACCACGGTAAGCCGCCGTGAGGGTTAAAGTGCACTAGCCATCGCTCCTCCCTGAAATGATTTATGTACAAAGTCTGAACACACTATTTAGGATTATAATTTATATTAAAGTTAATAATTTGTTGCCAAGTTCTACGAATATACTAGTCATTATTCTCTTATGCCAAGGTGACATTAGTAAACTTGTATCTTTATATGACAAAACGCCTTCAATGTTGGATTAAAATATCTGAAAACAAACACAAAAGCATTAAATACCATAAAGATGAAACTATACACTATAATGTATATGATAATGATACCGATGATGAACAGCGACAGTTCTAAATATAAATAGCTAAGTACCGGAAAACGACCCCAAGGAAAATTACCCCCTCCCGGAAAATGCCCCCCCCCCCCGCAGAATTACCCCCGAGGACAATTACCCCCAAAGGACAACTACCCCCGGGCAAATTACCACCCGAGGACAACTACCCCCCCTCAAGGAAGTGATGAGAGAGAGAGAGAGAGAGAGAGGGAGGGAGAGAGAGAGTGAGAGAGAGGAGACGGGCACAAAAAGACAGAGGGAGAGAGAGAGAGAGCAAGACAACAACAAAAGTAGTGAATGAGTGATGGACAAATTGGCGGGCAAATTCTATTTGAATGAGGGCGCTCTTTCGATCTAACTTTCACCGAACAAAATAAAAATAAAAAACTAAAAATTCACAGAATATCCAACAATGGCACATCTTGTTTTGTCAAGCAACCACATATCCAACCACATTTTTTACCAAGTCTTAGGAATTCCACTCCACGTAAATTAAAACTAAATTTATAAACAGAACCTCTCGATTCTAGTTCCATCGAGATGACTACACGCCTATCAGAAATATGTTTCAAACCTTCCTTATAGACAGTTGCATTTCATTTCGCATTATAAAAAGTTCGTGGAAAGGGCTGAATGGAATCCTAATTTGGCTAATGATAAAGATAGAGTATCCCTATAGACAAAATACCCAGTTAACGGACATTACAACGAATCAAGTAAGAAGTATTCCATTCCATTCGAATGTATATGAGAGAGGGGAGGCATGTTGAGGGTGAAGACAATGAATAGAGGACTATGGTGGCGAGAGAGATGCATTTTGTTGTGGCTCTAGCATCACGTGATGGCGCTCTTTGTCAATATGAGTTTATAATCTGAAAACACTTTATTTTTCCTAAATGTTCTAAACAAGCACACATTTATTTTCTCCCTATTTATTTCTATATTTCATTTATGAGAGCACTAAAAGTGACGCCATTAAATGATATTTTAATAATGATGTCTTACTAGTCTGTTTAATATAAACAGCTCTTATGTTTTATAATTACAATTCAAATATTATTAAAAATATGTATTTATAAAGATTCGAGAGAGTTGCACACCCATCTCTGGAGGCAGCGCTACAAACTAAATTAATGACATATCGGGGAAAATACAAGGAGGACGAGGTTTCAATATTCAGTATTCTGATATGACTTAGATTTATATCAATAAACTGTTTGCAAGAAAATTGCTTTTTTTCTCAATTTCACTTTATTAACAATATTGATTATTAAAGAAGGAAACAATAATATATACAACTGAATAAATATTACAATTTTTTTTATAAAAGTAGAAAGAGGAGAAAAAAGCTAGTATGTCATATTTTATTATTAACAACCTAGGGCTAAAACTTCATTTTATCAATGATGGAAAACGTGATACAAATTGTACAATGATATTAACAGACATGTTTAACATTTTATTGACAAATGTAGAGCCAGTAAACACGTTTTGATTTTCTTGTAAATTACTTAAGAACTGGGTTAGTCATGTTGGAAGTAAGGCTTGCGGGTAATTTCTAGCGTATCGAACAATAGGGTGTAAATTGACATTCAAATTCATATAATTTGTTGAAATCAAATCTTGGCATGATAGGATAGATTTATCATTAAATCAAACGAACAAACAAAGTAGAACTAAATGTGCTAGATAGAAACAAAAAGAAAAAAAGTAAGAAAACGAATGAAAATTGTCATTAGAATATGTGCCCTACGACCAACCATCACGAAGCCATACAGCCTCCAGGGTCTGACGAATGAACAACGCATCTTCAGCTACAGACTTTCCCGAGCAAGGAGGGTAGTAAACAAATGCTTTTGGCATCCTGGCTAACAGATTCCAGCTTCTGCTAAGTACCATGCAGCATCACTGTCAAGCTCATTTTCAAAGCATGCTTAATCCTGTTCAACCTCGTAAGGACAAGGTAATTCATGCTTACGTAGCATATTTTATACAGTATACAATGCATTTTAACTTTTAGCCTATGTTTATAAAAATTATGCGATTTTACCTTAAATTTTGTATGTATCATTATATTACTTTGTATAGTACAGTGCCTGAGAATATATTTTGTTATTATAGGTGCGCTTTATAAGTAAATACATTCAAATTCAGATTTGATTTCCAGGTACCCAGGATACAGAATCAGCAGCTTGACCGGGCAGAGAATGAGAACCGTGACTTTGTTCCAGGAGCATGGCGAGAGGGACGGTACTTGGAGGATACACAGACAGCTAGTGGCCCCAACACTGCCTCCATTGACGGAAAGAATTAGAGGAATCTCTTCAAGCACTGGGTTAACTTCCCAGCTGGTGCAGTTCCGTGGCAAGACAGGATGATCTAAATGATTTTTATTACTGCATTGCTCAGGTAATAAAGGACCTCAGAGACATTAGGGACTTTTAGATTCGCACGAAGACAATAATATGCTACGATCGACGTCCTTGTGATGCACTGCCCTGAATGGACGTCACACGTATCAGTCCACGCAAATCTAAAAGTCCCTAATAAGATTCCTCTTGAGACCGGAAATCGTAGAAGAAGCTATTTTTCAATCATGCACTTTTTAATGTAGGGCCTACATGTACAATTTGTAAATATTCAACAATTATAATTTTTCTAGTCAATTTGTAATACGTTTGTATTAACTGAGTTGAGCCACTTTTTTGTGGGACTTTGCAAACTTTGTACTCATTTAAAGTTTAGGTTCTGTGTTCTAATGCAGTGAGGGTTTTGATATTAAATTTGATTGCATTTCAAAGTAATACTCGGTTTTAAAAAAGATGTCAAGTTGCTCAAGTTTCCCTCAGGGTGAGGAGAGTTGAGCCACCCAAGGAAGAGCTGGGCCATCTTGTAAATGAAAAGGGAAAATCATGTTTCGTTTGTTGGATGGGTCTGCATGGTCTAGTGTCAAGTGCTGGTATACATGATTTTTGTATATGGACATGTAATGGCATACACTGAACTGTGAAATTTAGATAGCAAATGGGTCGTTTTAAAGGTTGTAGACGCATCTTCGATACATCGATCTTTGCTGACTTAAAGATGGATATCTGGGGCTGGGGCTTTTGTAACAAATACTAGCAATCAAAGAACATATTCATCAACCAAATCACTCCTTTGAGCAATCATTCTCATGTAAAACTTGTGTTTTTATAAGCGATAGCCAGTGGAATTTGATAGTTACTCAACATGAGGAAGCGAAACGTTAACAACAGTGAAAACAATTAGATAATGTAATAATAAAAACATGTTTGGTGGTCTATACTAGAACGTAATTTTCACTTTATTATGACTTAAGACACATGATAACATTTTATAGACATGTAGAGATGCATTACCAGGCATTCAAACACTTAGTAGTAAATAAATACGAGTGAACAATGATCTTCTACACTACATTTATCTAAATAAATCAGGAAAAATGAGCCAGGAATAACAAAGTTCTGTTTGTTTAAGTGATGCTTGCATTTCCATAATTTGATTAGACGAATTCGTTTTCACTGGCTGCCTGCCGTAGCAACAAACGGAATTGACAAAAGACTTAACTCCGTTTCGTTTACGATCAGACATAGACGAAAGACTTCATGCATGGCTGATTATCAATGAAACGGAGTTAAGTCTTTTGTCAATTCTGCTTGTTGCTACGGCAGGCAGCCAGTGAAAACGAATTCGTTTAATCAAATTATGGAAATGCAAGCATCACTTAAACAAACAGAACTTTGTTATTCCTGGCTCATTTTTCCTGATTGAGGTGTCATATGAAAGGGCAGAAACTGAACTTTCTAGAAATGTGAATTTGTCTTCGAAATTCAGATACCGCCCGCCAAATGATTTTTTGGTTTCCTTCCTTCAAATTGCTTTTAATCACTGTCTCAGGCGTGAAATATGCATCATTATGAGTTGCATCAAATGAAAGAAGAGGATCTTTGCCCCATTCCCTTTTGATGAGTGCCCCTTTTCACCTCTGTTAAAGGTACTACGCCTATGTCCCATTTGCAGGCCAGATAATGAAAAGGTTAAATTCCAACGGCATTTGAAAGATAATACTATTTTAGAACTTCCCTTAAAAAAAAAAGGGGGGGGGGGGGGGCTTGAAAATGTCTTTAAGTGGGAAAATAACTATTAATTGTCGAATCGACTTAAGAGCTATAGAGCCAGTAAGTAATAGTCTGATTTTCAGACCATTGTAGCGAATGGTCATACGTTTTATGCTGCGCACAGATTCAATCAGTTTAATTTTGGCCGTAAATCCCTCTCTCATAATTGCCTTTTTATTCATTTCTGGCGAGTGCCCCTTTCACCTCCGATAATTGCCCTTTTCACTTTGACACGAGCTCCTTTTCTTTTCTAATAAGTATCCGTTTCTCTTCTGATAAGTGGCCCCTTTTACTTTCTCCATAACATATGCCCCTAATATAAAGCGACTAAGAGCAACTTTTTATTTAATTTCCCCCGAAGCTCGCTTGATCACATTTATATTTGATATAATCATATATCTTATTACAAGTCTTTTTAGTCTTTCGTGATGCCACATATAAGGATTGTTTGTTTCATTTTTCCCTCTTTTTTTGCTCGCTCACAAATGAGTATTTAGACCATCATACCCAACTGCAAAGTATGATGCTTAGGCAGTATATTGGACCATGTAGAGAGAGAAACAGATTTTAAAATCATCCTGTTAATGTAATTCATGTCCAAAAATGTATACAAATGTTACTGTAATACATGTCTAAAAATGTCTAAAAATGGCATATTTTCGTTTTGTGGTTTCCCCTTGTAGGTGCCCCCCTTTTCCATAAAGTCCCCTTCTTTGTTAATTTGCCACCTTCTTTCGAAGACGTTCGGGCGGGGTGCTAATCTCTTCGGTTTTGAGTAGGGCGCACGATCCTCATTCCTTACTCATTCGTTATTTTATCTGTTTCATTCCAAGCATATTCCCAATAGTATAAAATCACACACACACAACGCACACCCGTAAACACACACCCGAACGCACACACACACAGAAGACGCTTGGAAAAAGAAGTCGAATGAATTCTTCATCGCAGTTTACAGAATTTGATTTAATCGTAAAATTGCTCAACAAATCGACTGTTCGTAAAGCACGGCGTATGAACCAATATGAAGATAAGAGCGATAACCTACTGTGTAACGTAGAACAAAATAATCATGAGGATGAGCGATAAGCGAGTGAGTGATAAACGAGCGTCATATATGAGTGGTTTGCTGTTAACCAGTATAAATAGAATAGGCCTATGATGAATTTATAATTAAACTTTTATAATCATTGTAACATTTGAACATTAACACTCTTGAATATAACTACTCAAGCATTGATATTAATCTTTTTGTCTTTACCAGTAAATGCAAATAGTCTAGTTAACATGGATGAGACTAAACATGATACATGTATGCATGAGCATGTAATAATGTAACTCAAATTAACTTAATCTAAACTTAAGCTACAGTTAAATCGGTGCTTACTTTAATCCTGAAATTATTATTCAAAACTGGAGTATGAACACACTTCTATTCTAAGAAGTTCGTTCCAATCGCGTCGGTATCAAATATGAGATTCCACTGATCCTGACTAGTAAAAATGAGATGACTACGACCAGTGTCTTCCAAATCCATAAACCAAGACCTTGGGTGC
Source organism: Strongylocentrotus droebachiensis (assembly GCA_035222895.1). Classification (NCBI taxonomy): domain Eukaryota; kingdom Metazoa; phylum Echinodermata; class Echinoidea; order Camarodonta; family Strongylocentrotidae; genus Strongylocentrotus; species Strongylocentrotus droebachiensis. The sequence continues at coordinate 106,030 of JAVYIG010005846.1, forward strand.
GTGTGTACCCAGCATACTCTTACCCAAATTACACATTCCTAAATTCTGGAAACTATTCTCAAACAATTTACATGATGTCATACCAAAGTTATTAGCAATATACAATACGATTCGCATTCAAGAATATCTAATTAACGATTTTCAACTATAATCAATCAGCATTATCTAACTATCTAGCAAGTTTACGACAATTGTGACTTTCTCACTTGAGTACATCGATACTTAAAAACTACGGGCACACACTACGTGCACTGACCGCTGGATACGCAAAGATGCAATTTTTGAAATGTTGATTAGTGGGGCTAATAACTGGATTCACATTAAATCTTGCTTCATAAATCTCATACTGTTTGCATCAATTATTTTAAAATATACTCTCCAATCTATACTGAATAAGGGGGAAAGTCTGTTAAATGTGTGCTTTTTTTTTTGCTTTTTTTTTACTTAGTGCGCTCATGTTAGATAACTCTTTGACTAAAACACTTCATTAAATTACTTTTGGAGCTATAGTTGGCTAATTCGTTGACAGATTTGATTGTATAACGTCGAACAGTTTTCAAGTATTACGTTATGAATTTTATTGAACATGTAAGAAAAAGCATCAACTTTCGATTTCTTTCGTGCACTCGTTTTAAATTTATGATCAATGACGCAATATAAATCTTTCAATGAAAAGATGCACAGAAGAAACAGCGACGAGGATGTTCGATGGAAGCTTCATTAAACAACCATTACATTCAGGGCCTTCGTAACGTTTACTTGATTCTTTGTAATTAGCGCTGTGGAATATAAAGAAATATTAAATCTTTAAAATGTTCAATTCATAATAATCATTTTAGATATCAGCAACGTAATTCCACTCTTTGCAAAGTTAAACTAAAGAAATGCCTTAGTCTAATGTAAAGTGAGATACAATATATTTGAAACATCGATGAAGTGTGCGTTACAGAAAGAGCTTTATTTGACTCCAGTATTGTGAAGTTAGTTTAAATAACTTGAAATACTTATATTTTCTATAAAATCCTGGCCCATATAGGAGGGGGAGGAGGAGTAACTACAAATATTTGCGCGCGTGTGTGTGTGTATTGTTTTTGTTTTTTACAGATCGACGTGTATCAATCAGATATGATTATTTACGTCTGGGGACCGGCCTTTAAACAGGGACTTTTAGATTGAGTGGACGAGAACACGACGAACGCCGACTGATCATGCGTGTCAACGTACTCAACTGCCCATGTTGACTACGTAATTAGAAATCTTTTAGATTGCACTCGACGATATACATGCATGCAGGAAGTAACACTATGAACATGACGGACAAAGAAAGAGGACAAAATATACAGTTCCTCATTCTATCCTCAACAATTGCTGTGGTAGAACATCCCTTCACTGCTATTATGTACAAATGTGTAGAACAGGTGAATATGCATGTGACACCTGTTCTACACATGTTTACATAATAGCAGGGAAGGGATGTTCCTTTGTCTACCTGAGGAACTGTATATTTTATGCGCACGCGGCATATACTAGTACCGTACTAGACGCATAGTTCCCGGAACGCCGAAGGCGGCGCTATTCATCGAACATTCTATCGGAACACTGTAAATGCTTTCATTAGGAAAGGACCTGTTGTAAATAAAGAGCTCCAGTTTTGTATGATCACGTTTACTACCCTTTTTCGCTTTGAATACATGGATACAACACTGAACAGTTTTAATTACATATGACTTCCTTGAAATTAAATGACTCGCAGGTAATTAGGAGAATTTATCTGTTTTTTGTCAAGTTGGCTGATTTGATGACGTCATTGGCGATTTATAAGCCATTTATAAGCCATTTTATGATTTTTTTTTTTCTTCTTTTAATTAAAAACTTTTTTGAGTAAAATTAGTTATTGATTATTGCAAATAATATTGATTAAAGCAATTTCTAAACCAATTGGAATATAATCTAGTGTATCAAACTGGTATTTTATCTGAATATCCTCAATAAAAGCATGAGCATCTGCTGTACTAATGCAATGATCCAAACAAAACGTAATATGCCAAAATTCGCTTACATACGTATACTATTTATTTATTTATTTATTTTATGATATTTGTACAGGGTAGCACATATCACCAATTTGGTGGTCTTCCAAGAGGCCCTGTTTGGTAAAAATAAAACAAATAACAGCATTAAAAAAAAAATAGATATATACACTAGCATATAAACAGGTAAAATACAAATTAATTGGTATTCCCATGAAATAACTGATCATTCAATAATCATCCTTGATCATTTACAAGAAATAGGTGAATGGAATTTTCAAAAAATTAAATAATTTTTTTTTTTTTTTTTTTTAAATGAAAATAAAATAAAGAATAAATGATAACCACGTATTCACGTATTCACTATCAGCATATCAAATTTAAGATTTGATAAAATGTCATTATTGTCCTATTCTCTAAAGAAAATTGCTTTCATTATCGATACTTTCAAAAGGGGTGTAGATGTTAAAAATAACAAATTTCTTATCATCAATTTTAAATTCAATTTTTAAGAGTCCAATCAACATAATCTAACTAACTTCATATTGTACCATAATATAACAACCCCACCCGGTATATGAACTTAACAAGTTGATCTCAACCCATCACCTAATTGGTTACTAAGTCTTGCGTTTAACGATACCTTTTTGAAGCTTGACACCTTTATGAACACGACCGAGACCAAGCTCATGAAAACAGACTACAACTACAATTTAGTTTTTTTTAATCAACACAAAAATTAGAGTGAACCACACCAAAGGTCTCGAATGAAGTCTTTCCAACGTTAGTCAACTCACGAATAACATGTCATTTCCTGCCACAAAGATGTATTCCATCACTAGGAAACCGCTCGTGCCGCTCGTACGCGAAGCTCGAATGATCCCGTGAACGGTCCCCAATAGACCAGTTCACGGTTATTATATTACTGCAATGACCCCAAATATCCAAAGATCTTCAGAGCATGAAGAGGACCCACTTTGTACATTTTGAAATAATCACTCCTACAGCGATGGAGCTGCTATATGTATAGCCTTTGTTTCCCCTTTTCAAAGAATACTTCCACCTGTGTAACATGGAGTGCACTGAATGTGCATGAATGAATAATGATTACATAACTTTCATGAGCACGTATCCAGTATTTCGTCTCCATGCATTTCAAAATTTGTTCTGCAATGACCTTTATCTGCTCATGCTCAGTTTGCAACCGTGAACTGGCTTTATATTCCTGGCATGCTTGTTCAGTACTAGCCGCGTTCTATAAATTGTTTGGCTGGTCGTCCTTTTCGAAACCTCTGTAAGTCCTTCGTGGCAATACATTTGGGGGGGGGGGGGGGGGGGTAAGAGCACATTTTTTTTTGGGCTCCCGAATATTTGAAAATCGCGTCGGCTGCAAATTCGCTCAGTGGGGGGGGGGGGGGGGGGGGGGAGTGCGCACTATCTTTTTTTTTTTTTTTTTTTTTGGCCGGGGGCACGTCCCTGTTTGCCAGTACATTTTTTGCGAATTTGGGGCTGATTTCAACATTTTTGGGGGCCGGGGGGGGGGGGGGCCACGTGCCCCTGTGCCCCCTGGATCCGCCACTGATTTATATCGCCCTCCGTACGATAAAATTTCTTATAATTCAATTTCAAAGTATAGAAATTAGTGACAAAATTTGGAGTTAAAAAAGAGGGTTCCTTGATTGAATATCTGTTTGTTCCTTAATGACCTGTTTTAATTTTGTTTTTAAGTGTCTCAATTTAAAGGTACTATGTCCCATTTGCAGGCCAAAAAAATTAAAAGGTTAAATTCCAACGGCATTTGAAAGACAATACTAATTTAGAACTTCCCTAATAAAAAGGGGGGCTAGAAAATGTGTTTAAGTGGGAAAATAACGACTATTAGTTGTAAAATCGACCTGGGAGCTATAGAGCCAGTAAGTAATAGTCTGATTTTTCAGACCATTGTAACGAGTTTTCATACGTTTAATGCTGCGCAAAGATTCAATCAGTTTAATTTTGGCCATTAAAGAAGTGGGTTATTGATGTAGACAAATGCTCATGTACCCTTTACAGCTCATTTTATGTATGTTATTACCAAAGAAGAAAAAAGCCAGTCAGTCACTCGATAGTGTCTGACAGTGAAGTCTAGCAAGTAAACGGGTTTCCTTGCATAATTTGAATATTAGGACACTGCTAACGTTTACATTTCACAGATAGGACATCATCATCATCATCATCATCAACTTCAGGTGGCGCTGTAAAGCTCTGCTGTGGCCTTGACGAGAGCACGCCATGCAACTCTTTCACCTGCCATTTGTGTTGCACCTTTCATTCCTTGTCCAGACACTTTCTTGATAGATAGGATATACATGCAGGCGCGTACGCAGGATTTTTTTTTTTTCAAGGGGGGGGGGGGGGGTTAACATTTTTAAATCGGGCCGAAAATTTCACAACGAATTAGCTCAGCCAGCCGCTGAATAAGCGGGGGGGGGGGGGGGGGGTAAGAGGACACTTTTTTTCTTTTTTTTTTGGATCCCAAAAAAATCGCAACGACTTAGCCGGCCGCTTAAGCGGGGGGGGGGGGGGGGGGGGGGGTAAGAGGACACTTTTTTTGGTCTCGAAATTTTGACATTTTGCTCCGTTGGGCGAGGGGATAAGGTCACCGTTTTTAGGTCAGCTATGGGAATATTTTTAGGTGATACGTAACGAAGTCTACGTATCACCTATTGATTTCGTCAAGATTTTTATTTATCAGGTGGGCTGTATATCATACAGACCACCTTATATTTTTGTTAAAATTGCCTTTATTTATTTTTATCAGGTGGGCTGTATCTAATACAGACCACCTTATATTTTTGTTAAAATCGCCTTTATTATTTATTATTTATTTATCAGGTGGGCTGTATCTAATACAGACCACCTTATATTTTTGTTAAAATCGCCTTTATTATTTATTTATTTATTTATTATTTATCAGGTGGGCTGTATAACGTACAGACCACCTTATAATTTCGTTAGAATTGCCTTTATTTATTTATTTATTATTATATATTTTTCTTATTTCTAACCTCTTTTTTGTTGGCAAGATAACTTGGAAATGGCTCAATCAAATGCCTTGAAATTTGGCACACATATGTATAGGCATATGTACAAAGCACAATAACGTTTTCAACATTGACCTTTACTGATGACGTCATCTAGGCGCCATTTTGTAAAATTTTACGAAAATCAACTCATGATCATATCTTCATAACCAAAAGGTATTTCTCATTCATATTTACCATGATGAAGGTCAATATCCGTCCGGTCAATTTCAAGTCAAATAACGCGCGCGTGCGCGTACGTCCGCGCGTCAATGCGCGCGCAAAATTTTGAAATGCTCAAAATCGTCTCAGAATCATTTTGCATACGTTTCAGGCCATTCGAAGCATTTTTTTAAAAATCGCGCGCATGAGCATGCGCGCGCGTTTTCGCGCGTTTAACTATTACACAACATAGAATCGCCATTTTTTTTCTTTCATAATATTCCACATATTTTTACAAACAAATTGATACCATGTTTGTCTCTTTATGACTATTAATAACGGAATAATCGACCGTTTAACAAAAATTTCCGTGCGCGCGAGCTCTTGTAATACATAGCATATATGGGCTAAAACATGTCTATACAAAATCCATTGTAGCTCTTTAGGATGCAAGGTGACCCCAATTTTTGTTCATATTTTAATAGAGTATGATTTGGAGATATTGTTTCATGTCTCATTTGACCATCAATTAACTCATGACGTCATCATAATGGCCTCCGAACTCAAAATTCCAATTTGCATATTATGACGTCAGCATATTTATGGAAAATTGATTGTATCTCTGTAAATATTGATCGATTTTCTTCCAAATTTTGATATGTTCTAGCTGAGACAAATTTCTACAAATGCAGTTACTACTATCTTTCATTATGACATAGGCATCATGGCGTATTTTTGCGATTAAAGGAGGCATGTCAATTTTTTACATTTTGCGTGTATTCTCTATGGGACATGACTTTTTCTCAAAACTCGATTCTACATTCCCGTCTTTCGCGAGCAATATCTACGTCGTTTTAGCTTCGTTTACGCTGAACTTCAAGTATGTTGTAGATGAGACAAAAAGCTATCTCAAATGTACCCATTATTTTGTCTCAATTTTTTGTTGGATCAGCCCACCTATACTTGTTCCAAACAAGTATTACAAATCTAGTTTATTTTTCTTATTTCGACCCACTTTTTTGTTAGCATGATAACTTTGTAATGGTTCATTCAAATGCTTTGAAATTTAGCACGCATATGTATAGGCATACGGACATAACACAGTAAGGTTTTCAACCTTGACCTTGACTGATGACGTCATCTAGGCGCCATTTTGTGAAATTTTCTGAAAATTTACTCATGATCATATCTTCATAACCAAAAGGTATTTCTCATTCATATTTATCATGATCAAGGTCAATATCAGTCCGGTCAATTTCATGTCCAAAAACGCGCGCGTGCGCGTACGTCCGCGCGTTAGTGCGCGCGCAAAAAATTGTAATGCTCAAAATCGTCTTAAATTTATTTTGCATACGTTTCAGGTCATTTTAAGCATTTTATAAAAAATCGCGCACGCGCGCATGCGCGCGCGTTTTCGCGCGTAACACCATTACAAAACATAGAATCGCCATTTTTTTTCTTTTATGATATTTCTCATATTTTTTCGAGGAATTTGATACCATGTTTATCTCTTTATGACCTTTAATAACAAGATGAGCGTCAATTCAAGATAAATGTCTGTGCGCGCGAGCTCTTTTAATACATAGCATATATGGGCAAAAACATGCCTATACAAAATCCATTATAGCTCTTTGAAATGAACCGTGACCTTCAATTTGTTTTCATATTTAGATAGAGTATGAGTCGGAGATATGATTCCACGTCTCATTTGGCCATTAAGTGTATCGTGACATCATCATAATGGCCTTGGAACTCAAAATACGTATTTGCATATTATGACGTCAGCATATTTATGGAAAATTGACTGTATCCCTGTAAATATTGATCGATTTTCTTCCAAATTTCGATATGTTGTAGCTAAGATAATTTTCTACAAGTTTAATGATAACTATTTTTCATTTTGATGACGTCATCAGAGTAAAAATTACGATTAAAGGGCACATATCAGAAATTTCTTAAGTTGCGTGTCATGACTATAGAAGGTGAATTTCGTTCACGTAATGAATCTACATGATATTGTTTAAAAACAAAAATTAAGCAGTATCTCGCTTATTTTTGCTCTATTTGGTTTTCAAATTTTAGTTGACCAGCCCACCTATACTTGTTCCAAACAAGTATTATATGTCTAGTTTATTATCAGGTGGGCTGTATAACGTACAGACCACCTTATAATTTCGTTAGAATTGCCTTTATTTATTTATTTATCAGGTGGGCTGTATCTAATACAGACCACCTTATATTTTTGTTAAAATTGCCTTTATTATTTTTATTTATTTATTATTTAGGTGGGCTGTATCTCATACAGACCACCTTATAATTTTGTTAAAATCGCCTTTATTTATTTTTTTTATTTCGACCCACTTTTTTGTTAGCACGATTACTTTAAAATGGTTCAATCAAATGCTTTGAAATTTGGCATACATATGTATAGGCATATAGAGAAATCAAAATAAGGTTTTCAACCTTGACCTTGACTGATGACGTCATCTAGGCGCCATTTTGTGAAAAATAACTCATGATCATATCTTCATAACCAAAATTCATTTCTCATTCATATTTATCATGATCAAGGTCAATATCCGTCCGGTCAATTTTCGGTCAAAGAATTTGCGCGTGCGCGTACGTCCGCGCGTCAGTATATTGTATAATGCTCAAAATCGTCTCAATTTTTTTTTGCATACGTTTCAGGTCATTTTAAGCATTTTATAAAAAATCGCGCACACTCGCTTGTGCGCGCGTTTTCGCGCGTAAAACGCGCGCAACACCATTACACAACATAGAATCGCCATATTTTTTCTTTCATGATATTTCTTATATTTTTTCGAACAATTGTTTATCTCTTTATGATCATTAATAACAAGATGAGCGTCCATTCAAGATAAATGTCCGTGCGCGCGAGCTCTTGTAATACATAGCATATATGGGCAAAAACTTGCCTATACAAAATCCATTATAGCTCTTTTGGATAAACCGGGATCCTCAATTCTTTTTCATATTTGAATAGAATATGAGTCGGAGATATGAAATAATGTCTCATTTGGCTATTACAAATATCATGACGTCGTCATAATGGCCTTGGAACTCAAACTACGAATTTGCATATTATGACGTCAGCATATTTATGGAAAATTGATTGTATCTCTGTTAATATTGATCAATTTTCTTCCAAATTTCGATATGTTGTAGCTAAGACTATCTTCTACAAGCTTTGTTGACATCATTTTTCATTTTGATGACGTCATCAGAGTAAACATTTTGATTAAAGGCCTCATGTCAGAAAATTCATAATTTGCGTGTTATGACTATAGAAGGTGAATTTCGTTCACGTCATGAATCTACATGATATTGTTTTTTAAGAATTTTTAAGCAGTACCTCGCTTATTTTTGCTCCATTTTGTCTCAAATTTTAGTTGACCAGCCCACCTATACTTGTTCCAAACAAGTATTATGTCTAGTTATTTATTTATTTTTCTTATTTCGACCCACTTTTTTGTTAGCAAAATTACTTTGAAATGGTTCAATCAAATGCTTTGATATTTGGCACACATATGTATAGGCATATGGACAAAACACAGTAAGGTTTTCAACCTTGACCTTGACTGATGACGTCATCTAGGCGCCATTTTGTGAAATTTTCTGAAAATAAACTCATGATCATATCTTCATAACCAAAAGGTATTTCTCATTCATATTTATTATGATCAAGGTCAATATCAGTCCAGTCAATTTCAGGTCAAAAAACGCGCGCGTGCGCGTACGTCCGTGCGTCAGTGCGCGCGCAAATTTTTCAAATGCTCAAAATCGTCTCAAATTTATTTTGCATACGTTTCAGGTCATTTTAAGCATTTTATAAAAAATCGCGCGTACGAGCATGCGCGCGCGTTTTCGCGCGTAACACTATTACAAAACATAGAATCGCCATTTTTTTTTCTTTCATGATATTTCTCATATTTTTTCAAGGAATTTGATACCATGTTTATCTCTTTATGACCATTATTAACAAGATGAGCGTAAATTCAAGATAAATGTCAGTGCGCGCGAGCTCTTTTAATACATAGCATATATGGGCAAAAACATGCCTATACAAAATCCGTTATAGCTCTTTGGAATGCACCGGGATCCTAATTTTTTTTTCATATTTAGATAGAGTATGAGTCGGAAATATGATTCCATGTCTCATTTGGCCATTAAGTGTATCGTGACATCATCACAATGGCCTTGGAACTCAAAATACGAATTTGCATATTATGACGTCAGCATATTTATGTAAAATTGATTGTATCTCTGTAAATATTGATCAATTTTCTTCAAAATTTCGATATGTTGTAGCTAAGACAATTCTCTACAAGCGCAGTAATAACCATTTTTCATTTTGATGACGTCATCATAGTGAAAATTTTGATTAAAGGCCTCATGTCAAAAACTTCATAATTTGCGTGTTATGCCTATAGAAGGTGAATTTAGTTCACGTTATGAATCTACATGATATTGTTTTTTAAGAATTTGTAAGCAGTATGTCGCTTATTTTTGCTCTATTTTGTCTCAAATTTTAGTTGACCAGCCCACCTATACTTGTTCCAAACAAGTATTATATGTCTAGTTATTATTATATATTTTTCTTATTTCTAACCACTTTTTTGTTGGCAAGATAACTTGGAAATGGCTCAATCAAATGCCTTGAAATTTGGCACACATATGTATAGGCATATGTACAAAGCACAATAATGTTTTCAACATTGACCTTCACTGATGACGTTATCTAGGCGCCATTTTGTAAAAATCAACACATGATCATATCTTCATAACCAAGAGCTATTTCTCATTCATATTTATCATGATTGAGGTCAATATCCGTCCAGTCAATTTCAGGTCAAAAAACGCGCGCGTGCGCGTACGTCCGCGCGTCAATGCGCGCGCAAAATTTTAAAATGCTCAAAATCGTCTCAAAATTATTTTGCATACGTTTTAGGCCATTCTAAGCATTTTATAAAAAATCGCGCGTACGAGCATGCGCGCGCGTTTTCGCGCGTAAAACTATTACGCAACATAGAATCGCCATTTTTCTTCTTTCATAATATTCCACATATTTTTACAAACAAATTGTACCATGTATGTCTCTTTATGACTATTAATAATGGAATGATCGACCGTTAAACATAAATTTCCGTGCGCGCGAGCTCTTGTAATACATAGCATATATGGGCAAAAACATGCCTATACAAAATCCATTGTAGCTCTTTAGGATGCAAGGTGACCCCAATTTTTGTTCATATTTTAATAGAGTATGATTCGGAGATATTGTTTCATGTCTCATTTGACCCTCAATTAACTCATGACGTCATCATAATGGCCTCCGAACTCAAAATTCCAATTTGCATATTATGACGTCATCATATTTTTGGAAAATTGATTGTATCTCTGTAAATATTAATCAATTTTCATCCAAATTTTGATATGTTCTAGCTGAGACAATTCTCTACAAATAAAGTCACGTCGTATTTTTCATTTTGACAAAGGCATCATGGCGTATTTTTAAGATTAAAGGAGGCATGTCAATTTTTTACATTTTGCGTGTATTCTCTATGGGACATGACTTTTTCTCAAAACTGGATTCTATATTCTCGTCTTTCGGGAGCAATATCTCCGTCGTCTCATCTTTGTTTACGCTGAGCTTTGAGTATGTTGTAGCTGAGACAATAAGCTATCACAAGTGTGCCCTTTATTTTTCGATCAGATGCCGGGATCATGCTCATATCTCACTTGCAAAGAGGGATTTGAGAATTCCATTTTCCGTTTACGTGTATTCTCTATGGGAAATGTTTCGGTATATCGGTAACGCACTTGACTTCCGACCTCGAGGTCCCTGGTTCGAGTCCGGGCGTCTCCAACAATTTTTTTTCTTCTTTTTTTTTTCTTTTTTGACTTTTCAATGATCATAAAATTGAAAACAGACCACCTAATTCGTCCACATGACGAATTAAATTTCTAGTTTATTTTTCTTATTTCGACCCACTTTTTGTTAGCAAGATAACTTTGAAATGGTTCAATCAAATGCTTTGATATTTAGCACACATATGTATAGGCATATGGACAAGACACGGTAAGGTTTTCAACCTTGACCTTGACTGATGACGTCATCTAGGCGCCATTTTGTGAAATTTTCTGAAAATCATCTCATGATCATATCTTCATAGCCAAAAGGTATTTCTCATTCATATTTATCATGATTAAGGTCAATATCAGTCCGGTTAATTTCAGGTCAAAAAACGCGCGTGTGCGCGAAAGTCCGCGCTTCAGTGCGCGCGCAAAAATTTTAAATGCTCAAAATCGTCTCAAATTTATTTTGCATAGGTTTCAGGTCATTTTAAGCATTTTATAAAAAATCGCGCGTACGAGCATGCGCGCGCGTTTTCGCGCGTTACACCATTACACAACATAGAATCGCCATTTTTTTTTCTTTCATGATATTTCTCATATGTTTTCAAGGAATTTGATACCATGTTTATCTCTTTATGACCATTAATAACAAGATGAGCGTCAATTCAAGATAAATTTCCGTGCGTGCGAGCTCTTTTATTACATAGCATATATGGGCAAAAACATGCCTATACAAATTCCATCATAGTTCTTTGGAATGAACCGTGACCTTCAATGTTTTTTCATATTTAGATAGAGTATGAGTCGGAAATATGATTCTATGTCTCATTTGGCCATTAAGTGTATCGTGACATCATCATAATGGCCTTGGAACTCAAAATACGAATTTGCATATAATGACATCAGCATATTTAAGGGAAATTGATTGTATCTCTGTAAATATTGATCGATTTTCTTCCAAATTTCGATATGTTGTAGCTAAGACAATTCTCTACAAGCTCAGTATCACCTTTTTTAATTTTGATTACGTCATCATAGTGAAAATTACGATTAAAGGGCACATATCAGAAATTTTTTACGTTGCGTGTTATGCCTATGGAAGGTGAATTTCGTTTACATCATTACATTAATGACATTGTTTTTTAGCAGTATCTCGCTTATTTTTGTTCTATTTTGTGTCAAATTTTAGTTGACCAGCCCACCTATACTTGTTCCAAACAAGTATTATGTCTAGTTTATTTATTTTTCTTAATTCTCGCCACTTTTTTGTTAGCAAGATAACTTGAAAATGGATCAATCAAATAACTTGAAATTTGGCACACATATGTATGGTCATATAAAGAAATCACAATAACGTTTTTAACCTTGACCTTGACTAATGACGTCATCTAGGCGCCATTTTGTGATATTTTCTAAAAATTTACTCATGTTCATATTTTCATAACGGTAAGTCATTTCTCATTCATATTTATCATGATCAAGGTCAATATCCGTCCGGTCAATTTTGGGTCAAAAAACGCGCGCGTGCGCGTACGTCCGCGCGTCAGTGCGCGCGCAACATTTTAAAATGCTTAAAATCGTCTCAAATTTTGTTTGCATCATTTTAGGCTATTTTAAGAATTTATAAAAAATCGCGCACGCGCGCATGCGCGCGCGTTTTCGCGCGTAACACCATTACACAACATAGAACCGCCATTTTTTTTTCTTTCATGATAATTCCCATATTTGTTCAAACAATTTGATACCATGTTCATCTCTTTATGACCATTAATATTATGATGAGCGTCCATTCAAGATAATTCTCTGTGCGCGCGAGCTCTTGTAATGCATAGCATATATGGGCAAAAACTTGCCTATACAAAATCCATTATAGCTCTTTTGGATAAACCGGGATCCTCAATTATTTTTCATATTTAGATAGAGTATGAGTCGGAGATATGAAATAATGTCTCATTTGGCCATTACAAATATCATGACGTCGTCATAATGGCCTTGGAACCCAAAATACGAATTTGCATATTATGACGTCAGCATATTTATGGAAAATTGATTGTATCTCTGTTAATATTGATCGATTTTCTTCCAAATTTCGATATGTTGTAGCTAAGACTATCTTCTACAAGCTTAATGATCACCATTTTTCATTTTGATGACGTCATCAGAGTGAAAATTTCGATTAAAGGCCTCATGTCAGAAAATTCATAATTTGCGTGTTATGACTATAGAAGGTGAATTTCGTTCACGTCATGAATCTACATGATATTGTTTTTTAAGAATTTTTAAGCAGTACCTCGCTTATTATTGCTCTATTTTGTCTCAAATTTTAGTTGACCAGCCCACCTATACTTGTTCTAAACAAGTATTATATGTCTAGTTTATTATTATTATTTATTCTTCCTCGAATTTGTTCGCAGGATATCTCAAGACTGAAAAAAGCCATTGTCATGAATCTTTCAATGATGATAGATGTTTGTCTTACTTAGAACTGCGTGACTTTTCAAAGACTCAAAATTATCGTGACGTCATCCAGGCGCCATTTTGTAAAAATCAACTTATGATCATATCTTCATAACGGAAAGTAATTTTTCATTCATATTTATTATGAATAAGATCAATATCCGTCCGGTCAATTTCAGGTCAAAAAACTTGCGCAAATGCGCGCGTACGCGTTTGTCCGCGCGTTTACGTGCGCGCAAAAATTAAAAATGCTCTAAATCATCCCAAATTTTTCTTGCATACGTTTTAAGCTATATGGAGCATTTGACAAAAAATCACTCAAACGCGCATGCGCACGCGTTTTTTGCGCGTTCTGGCATTTTGCAACATATAATCGCCAGATTTTCTCTGTCATCATGTTTGACACATTTTTCCAAACATTTTGACACCATGTTCATCTCTTTATCACTATTAATAACGGAATGAGCGTCCGTTCAAGATAAATATCCGTGCGCGCTGGCTCTTGTATTACATAGCATATATGGGCAAAAACATGCCTATAAAAAGTCCATTGGGATGAAGAAGGACTGCCAAGTTTTTTTCATATTTAGATAGAGTATGAGTCGGAGATATGATTTCATATCTCATTTGGCCATTAAATGCATCTTGACGTCATCATAATCGCCTTGGAAGTCAAAATACAAAATTGCATATTATGACGTCATTATATTTATGGACAATTTAGTGTATTTCTCATAATATTGACTGATTTTCTTCCAAATTGCGGTATCTTGTAGCTAAGGCAATTGCCTACAAGATAAATACACACTGCTTTTTATTTCATTGATGTCATCATAGTACAAAATTCAATTAAAGGCCACATGTCAGAATTTTCTCAATTTGCGTGGTATGCCTATGTAAGGTGAATATCGTTCACATCATGAATCTACATGACATTGATCTTTGAGCACTATCTAGCTTATTTGTGCTTTATGTTGTCCCAAATGTTAATACTGTGTAGCTAAGAAAATTATCTACAAGAATGACGTACATTATTTAGCATTTTGATGACATCATCATAGTGAAAAATTCAATTAAAGGCGACATGTCAGAATTTTCTTAGTTTGAGTGTTAGGCGACTTTTTCTGAAATCCTGATTCTACAAATCTCTATCAAATACCTGAAGGGGGCGCTATACCACTCTTAATCATGGTCACCAGGGAATTTCAGTATAAACTTTTACATAACATCATATTTTGTAATGATAAACTGTATTTTTTTGGATTAACACAGTCAAATGTATGTTCCTTTCGTAGAAAAGAGGTAGAAACCTATCGTCCTATCTTCTTTGGATGGTCTGAAGGGTCCAGAATATGGAATAAGGTGGTAAACAATTTAAAGATGTTTCAGTTTCTTAATATGCAATGGATTGATGTGTTACTTGGTTTCATGTTCGGCCCCTCTCCCTTTTTTTTTGGTCTGTCTCTGCATCTATCTATATCTCTCTCTCTACTCTTTCACCCACTCCCCACTCTCTCTCTCTCTCTACTCTTTCACCCTCCGCCTCTCTCTCTCTCTCTCTCTTGCCTTGTCTCCCTCTTATTCTATTGCTCTGTCTCCCTCTGCCCTACACAGTTGAAACTTAAATCATGGATAGACCATAAATGGGAGAAGTATTTTATAACGAAAGATGAAATCGTGAAAATGCGTTCTTCATTATGCTACACATGAGCATAATTACGTATCACCTAATTCGTCAAGGTGACGAATTAAAGTCTAGTTTTATTTTTGTTATTATATAAAAATTAACAAATAAAAATAAAAAAACCAAAGGGGGGGGGGGGTTTACACCTGCAAAGTTCTACAGAATTTGATGTTGGCTGCAAAAGTGACATAGTATCTTTAACATATGTATCCTTTTCATGTGTGGGGGTTTGCGTGTGTGTGTGTGTGTGTGTACATGATTTATCAGTCTTATTTGATCTTATTTTCTTGTGCGGACTGATTGATGTTTGTAGAAAGGGAATCCCATTAACTCCCATTATCTTGCCCACGACCCCGCCGTTGTTTAAGAAACTGAATATACTAAATTTTTCTGATGATTTAACAATTACAAAAACAGGAGTCTTTATATATCGTTATACAAACAATTTGTTACCCTCCGTGTTTAATAATAACGTTGTTACAGTTGACAAAAAACACAATGTTAACACAAGACAAACACATAACATTTTATTGCCATATTCACGTCTATACAACAAAAGGGATGTGAATTATGAAACAATATTGAAAACTCGATTAAAAATGCGACCACTCTAAATTCTTTTAAATCGAAATTCAAGTTGCGTTTTCTTGCCACATATAAATGACTTCCCTGATGCATACACATACCATATAAATTATGTCGTTCTGTATTATAATTGTGTTTTATACAGTAGGCTTGCGGGTGCACCATGTGAGAGAGAGGGAGGATTGAGGAGTCCTGAAAAGGACTCTCGGTAATCTTTCTTGAGGGTTTTGTAGTCCTGAAAAGGACTGTTGGTATAGTATCGAAAAAGAATGTTGGTTATCTTTCTTAGCTTATAGTTCTAAGGAGAACTATAGCGCTTGGAGAGGATGAGTGACGGGAGTGGCTCGACGTTTCGAACAGGTTGACTATCCGTCGTCAGGAGTGGAGAATATAGCTGGCGTGCGTGAGCTTAAAGTGACTTGGTAACATTGTTGAAGGTTGATATAAAAATTGCTTAATTTTTGTATAAAATGTTACTTACTATCTTCCTTCTACTGTACTAACCCTCTGACATGCAAAAAATCCTTAACAATTCTCAAACCACGAAAATATCTATGGTTTTCTTTGAAGGAGTCAACAGTAAATTCTCCCAACCATTTTTGAATTTTCCCAACCATTTTTCCATGAAAAAAACATAAAACAGGCTATACAAAATCTGTCAACACTTAAATGTCTGGAATGGAATGTAGAGCCATTTAATTGCTTTGAGACGATTTCCATTAATCTAAAATGTAATTAAATTGTAATAATATAGTTTGGAGAATTAAGGAATCGATCAGATCAGTTTTTCTCAATTTGTACCATGAATACTAGTCCGTTTTCACTCAAATTTTCAGATTATCTTTAATTGTACATCTATCATTGAAGTCACTACCTTAGCACCACTATCTCTCATCTGAACAATGTTACAAAGTCCGGGGTGCGGAAAATACATGACCGTGCGGGCTTGAGTCATCGGGGGTGGACATAGGGTCTGCCGGTCCGTCTGGCTGTCCGTCTGGGCTGGAGTCTCCGGGTTGCGGACGTCGGAGAGTTTCGAATCCATGAGTGGGGTGTGCTGTCGGCGAGACGCTGTGTGTGTCCCCGACGTAGGCGGCGTCGTAGTCTGCTGTCGTCTGCTGTGCAATAGGGACTTTTAGATTTGCACGTCGACAGCTTTGACTGCAACGTGTGACGTCATTTTAAGGCACTGCGCATGCGTCACGTCGTCTCAGTCGGCGATCGAGAATGCGTCAACCTTGATTTTCCTAAATCTAGTACGGTACTAGTATGCCGCGTGTGCATAAAATATACAGTTCCTCCGGTAGACAAAGGAACATCGATCCCTTCCCTGCTATTATGTAAAAATGTGTAGAACAGGTGTCACATGCATATTCACCTGTTCTACACATTTTTACATCATAGCAGTGAAGGGATGTTCTTTTGTCCGTCATGTTCATAGTGTTACTTCCTGCATGCATGTTTATCGTCGAGTGCAATCTAAGATTTCTAATTGTAGTCAACATGGGCAGTTGAGTACGTTGACACGCATGATCAGTCGGCGTTCGTTCGTCGTGTTCTCGTCCACTCAATCTAAAAGTCCCTATTGTAGCTGTGAGGCTGGCGGCTGCTTTGAGGGTTCGGCGGAGTCTTGGGGCACGGTGTTGTGGCGGTAAATTTCGATGGCTTCTCGGATTCGGCGTGTATGCCAGTGCTTCATTATGGAGATGAGATGACTGTTATCCCATTCGATGGTGTGTTCGTTTTGCTGGGCGTGTTTGACGATGGCGGACTTATCCCAATCGCTGAGTCTGAAGCTGGTTCTGTGTTCCTTGATCGAGTTTTGTTTCCAGATTTCTCCCCGTTTCACCAATGTAGACTTTTCCACATTCGCAAGGTATTTTGTAGACTCCAGCTTTCTTGAGGTTTGGATGCTTGTCTTTGTGGGAGTGGAGTATCTAATGGAGTTTGTTGGAGGAACTGTGTCGAACTTGGATGTCTGCTGCTTGAAGGATACGCTGAATCTTGTCAGAGGCTTGACCGATATAGGGAAGGACAACATTTTGTTTTGGTGGTGTAGCTGCGGGTTGGTTCTCTTCAGGGATGGTGTTGGCTGTGGGCTTGCTGGCGGGAGTCTTGGATTTGATCTTGTGTTTTGGGTATTTGTTGATGGAAGTTAGGGCTGTGGTGACATGCTGGATTTCCTGGTCTAGATGGTCGGCATCGCTGAGTTGATGGGCTCGGCGGATGAGGGCGTTGGGCACTGATTGTAGTACGGATGGATGGTGGAAGGATCTGTAGTGAAGATATCTATATTCGGTGTGTGTGGGTTTCCTGTAGACGTGGTGAGCGGGCTTGCCGGATGGCGATTTGGTAACGAGGACGTCTAGGAAGGGGGTGCTGTTGTTTTGCTCAGTCTCCATGGTGAATTTGATGCTCGGTGATGCTGGTTGGTGTGGGCGAGGATGTGGTCTAAGTCAGGTCTGCTATGTGGCCAGATGACGAATGTGTCGTCGACATATCGGAGCCAGAGAGAAGGGCGTTGTGAGAGAGTCTGGAGTGCCGTAGTTTCGAAGTGCTCCATGAAGATGTTGGCTATAACCGGTGAAAGAGGCGATCCCATGGCTGCGCCTTGAAGTTGCTGGTAGTAATTGTCTCGCCATTTGAAGGAAGTTTAGTTGAGTCAGAAGTACATGAAGTCCTCCCGCTCTCTCACATGGTGCGCCCGCAAGCCTACTGTATAGGCACCCTGACACTTGCACGATTTTGGTTCGCGCATGGTTTGCGCGTTTCGTGCCACGTTCTTGCCATAACGGGAAGCGTTCGCGGAACATGCGGAAGGATGAGGGCCAATGCGGGACAAGGCTCGAATTCGTGGCAGAATTTTCAAAATGTTCAACATTTTGGCACGACAAATTTGGTGGACGACTTTTGTGAACACTTCGCGAACTATGCGTATCCTATACGTATCCTACCCGTGTCGGTACTGACCGGTGCGTGCCAATGCCCGAGTGGCACGCATGTTTACGACAAGTTCACGACTGATTTACGAATAAATTGATCACAATTTGCGCATCGGCTGCGCATACTTCCCGCACAGTTTTCACATTACTTGCGCATGGTCTACGCATGCGCAATACGTGATCAAGAAAGGCTGAAAGCATGCCGTGACAATGCGTGAATAATGGCGTGAACAATACGTAAGTATGGTGTAAGTATGACGTAAGTATGTCGTAAACGTAACGGGACAATACATGTCATGTTGTTACGCATTGCACGAACGATACACGGTCTTCGTGCAACTAAATAGGGACTTTTAGATTTGCGTGGACTGATACGTGTGACGTCCATTCAAGGCAGTGCATTAAAAGGACGTCGATCGTAGCATAGACCTATTGTCTTCGTGCGAATCTAAAAGTCCCTAATGTCACGCACTGGCACGCCTCAATGCGGGGCAATGCGGGAACAAACATTCGTGCAAGTGTCAGAGTGGCTTAAATCTACATCACCATATGCAAGCTGACACTTACAAGCAGCATCTAATTGTGTTTTAGTTTGTAATGTGTCGTTGACGTCTTGCATTTTGTTATATTGTGAATTTTTATGTTTTGTGTTTTCCATATGCGTCATTTATGTTATGGGTCGACCCACTTCCCTCAAGCCATCAGCTTTATCGGGTCCTAATGATATAGTACAATCCTCAATGTATATATATATATATTCTGCTTGTATGTGTCGGCTTGCATGGTGATGTAGATATACAGTAGGCTTGTGGGTGCACCATGTGAGAGAGAGGGAGGATTGAGGAGTCCTGAAAAGGAATCTCGGTAATCTTTCTTGAGGGTTTGATGTCCTGAAAAGGACTGTTTGGTAAAGTCTTGAAAAAGACTGTACTCTCCACTCCTGACGACGGATAGTCAACCTGTTCGAAACGTCGAGCCACTCCCGCCACTCATCCTCTCCAAGCGCTATAGTTCTCCTTAGAACTATAAGCTAAGAAAGATAACCAACAGTCTTTTTCAAGACTATACCAAACAGTCCTTTTCAGGACTACAAAACCCTCAAGAAAGATTACCGAGAGTCCTTTTCAGGAGTCCTCAATCCTCCCTCTCTCTCTCACATGGTGCACCCGCAAGCCTACTGTTTATATATATATTGTATGTGATTTTTTTATGAAATAATAAATTGAATTGAATTGTCAATGCAATGTTATGTGTAGTACTTACGGAGGTTCCCTCCCTGAGTAACACTCGAAATCCATTCCTCTTTTCTCAACCAGATTCTTGAGTACCTGGATAGAATCATCTTTTTTACAATTGGTACACCTGGAAAAGAAATAAAAGAAATGTATGACATTGGCACTTTACGCTTCTTGTCAGACGCAATGTCAAACGCATACGCAATTTCAAATGCGTGTGCGTGAGAGCCCCTTCAGATTATTTAAGTCTCTACCATTTGCAGCGATGTTTGCAGCACTTTTTAATATTAAAGCAGGCAGTTTTAGCCCGCAGTATTATTACCATATTCTATGATCTGACAAAAATCTTACGAAAATGTGGGCCTTTATTGACAAAAAATACGCGCCTAATGTATCTTTTAGACTTAGTAAATCAAAAAAAGGGAATCATAAGGCGGTCATTCAAAAAACGGGGCACAACGGGCCTCATGGGCCGAATTAGAGAGAGCTCAATATCCATTTTTTGTTGTTGCTTTGAATTCATCTACCTGTGTGCCAAATGCGGTACTTTTATGTCAAAATGTACCATTGTGATAAAAGTTAATGCTATGCAAATCAACTATCATCATTTTCACATAATGATTTATCAAAATATCATAATCAATTAATAATATTATCAATGAACATTTGATTTGTTCGTGCCTTTTCCAGGCACTGTTCCTATAAGTCTAAAGACAAATTGAGAATTGTCGAGGTATGTTTTCAGATGTTTTCGGAAGAAGTCAAAGGCTAAGGCATTATTTCTCAGAAATGCAGGGACTTTGTTCCATAGGCGTGGGGCAACGGATTGAAAGTATTTAAAACCTTTCTATTTTAAGGATTAGGGAACGAGAAATGATGGAGATGATGAAGATAAAAGTGATTAATAATTTTCTCTGTTGCTTAAAGAGTGAGAAAATGTATGGGGGGAAGTGTGGTTGACCAAGATTTACAAGTTTTAACAAGTATTCGGTATTGTATTCTCTCACTGGTTTGTTTATCTCGTTTCCTTCCTCTTTTAATGAAATCAACTTTGACTTGCTTAACACATACAATAGACCAATATATCTTGAATCGAAGTATGCAGTGACTTACATCTCTTTGGCATCATAGAAGTACACTCGGAGAAGGGTATTAGTAGGAAGATTTGGGACCTCGTACAATGCGAAAATACTGTTAAGTAAAGGAAGAGAAAAATATCAGCATTACCCTGGATTGCAAAGGTACATTTGTTAAAGTATATGTCTCGTCACACAGTGGCGTACGCAGGATTTTGTCAAGGGGGGGGGGGGGGGGGGGGGGGGTTAACATTTTGAAATCGGGCCAAAAATTTCGCAACGACTCAGCCAGCCGCTGAATAAGCGGGGGGGGGGGGGGGGGGTGGGTAAGAGGCCATATTTTTATTTTTTTTTGGTCCCGAAATTTGAAAATTTGACCGATCGACATTCCGTTCCGTTGGGGGGGGGGGGGGTAAGGTCATCTTTTTTAGGTCATCTATTACCATTTTTTTTTTTTTTTAATTTAAAAAAGAGAAAAGAAAAAAAGAAAAATCTAAAATCAATAGGGGAGGGGAGGTTTTCCCCAAAAACATACACATAAACAAAAATGAATGGGGGGGGGGGGGTTTAACCCCAACCCCAAAGCAACGTTTAAAATCAATATTGCAGTTTATATTTTAAAAATTGTCAATGTTTCAAATTGATAAAATAATGAGTTTGTATGGGATAAATAATGGGAGCCAGCACATATACGAAGCGCTTTATTTTGCAATAAATAAATAGGAATAGTGTTTGTCTTTGCACTTGAAGCCCATGCCAAGCTACAATATGAATTGTATGGCAGGATGAGCGAGTTATACAGCGTTGAAATGGTCTTTGTAGGAAGATAACTTTGTGTGTAATGAATTATACCAATAATCCTATAAATGCATGTAATTTTATGTCGTAAGTATTCGTTCCAGCTAAGATTTTCATCATTAAGGAGGATACCTAATCTTGTTCTTTCTTACGTTCTAAGGGTATATAATCAATTACAAAAATTCAAGGAAAATCTGGGGTCGGTGCAATTGTAGGTTTAAGAATATGAAGCTTGTTTTTATTAATATCAAGAGACATTTTATAATTTTTAAACAGTTTGATGGTAATTCTAAATTAAGTGTATAAATAAGGGCATCAAAATTCTCATGATAATAGAAAAATAACAAGTTTCTCTCTTCACACAATAATCCGCGCAGGGTGAGGGTCTTACGGAAGCGTGTCTCGTAATCTAAGGTCTTTGCCTACACACATAATAGGCAATTTTCGCAAACTCATTGCGGAATTAGAATCTGCGGTTCGTGTGCAAAATCGAGAAGATACTATAGTAACAGTTGGATGACCGCTGAGGCCCTGACATCTAGAACGGGTTTTGGCCAAATATACGGGCGTTCTCAATGACGCCCCAAGTGGATCAAGTGCCTCGATACAAACTATTTCATTCACCTGATAATAATAATAGTATTTAAATAGACAGAATCCAATCTGCATACATTAGTTGTTGCCACACTTAATACATGCAGTTTGCATTCTGACTATTGCGAATCCTAGACAGGTGAATGAAATAATTTGTATTGAGGAACTTCACAAAGACGTATGTATTAAATTTGATTACATTATAAAGATGGCCTGTTCCCTTCCACGCAATACAGTATAGACGGGAC